>JAGFPH010003394.1:38124-60862 GCA_018207615.1 Philaenus spumarius | reverse complement strand
TACTTGTGGGGGTTTTAACAATAAACGATTCACTTGTGTTGTATTTATAATAAACATAATAATTTTTGTTTCAAATGTTGGCTATAAATAATTATTAATTATTTCTTTATGAGTGGAAGAAGGGTAATATTGTAAAGTTTATAACTGCTGCTAGCTTATATACATATAAAAAATGTTAATTGTACTAAATAATGAAGCTAAGTATGAAGTGATCCAAAATAAAGATATAACAATTTTTTCTTGCAAAACAAGATTGCGGAATATTACCCTTTTCCCGCTCACCGATTCAATCAATTACCTTGTTTTCTCCGTCCAAACAATCCTTTTTACCAACACAGGTAACTGGTTTCGGTGAAACTAAGTCAACGTTGTCAGATCTTCACAAAATTGCTTTACAATTCTTTCACACTTTCCAAAAAAAATTAATTTTTCACTTGAAAAAACAATAAACAGCACACATTTAAAACTACATTGGCACATATTAAAATGTTAAAACGTACAAAGTAACAGTATCAAAACTGCCCAGTTTCAATTTTTAATCACCTGTCAGTGTTGTGATTTTAATAATCGGTTACTAGAGTTGATTGTTTTTACGGAGAAAAGAAGGTGATTAATTTTTATAAATATATAACTTTAGTTAGGTAACAGTCCTGGTGGCAAATCACATTATATTTAAACATAATAATGAGTTTTATAAATATATTACTGTCTAGTTGTACGAATTTCAAGTTGTCTAATTTTACATTTTCTCACTTTAAAGTTTTATGTACAGGGTGATGCAGAACTAAAGGGCAATGACCTCGGTAGCTCATTCTATAGCTAAAAATATGATAAAAAGTTCATATAAACATAGGCCCGAAAACGCTTCGTTTTCCAGACATCCGCCATTTTGTTTTTTGTATAAAATAATTTATGTCTCGAGAAATGTTTGACTGATTGAGTTCAAACTTGGCATGACGTTTAACCTGACAACGATCTATCTAAAGAAAAATAAGCGATTATATCCAATCAAGCATTTAAAAAGGGCAGCTGTTTCAAAAATTTCAAATCTAAATTAGGTACTTAAAAACTATAGATTTTAACAAAAAATGTCAAGACACCTTTTTTGTAGCCCTTTTGATTCCCTATCGGATGGTGTAACTGTCAAAACAATCGGACGTAGGATAATGGCTAAGTTAAAGATAACAGCATATGTACATACAATATTGTCTTGTTTAATGTGTTGGTACAGGATGCCTGGTTGAACAAACCAATTATTACACATAACTGAAATATTGTCCTTCATTCGATTGTTCTTGACAATTACCACCATCCGATAGGGAATCAAAAGGGCTACAGAAAAGGTCTCTTGACATTTTTTGTTAAAATGTACGGTTTTTGAGTGATTTAGGTTTGAAATTTTCAAACCGCCTCCATTTTGAAACGCATGATTGGGTATGATCGATTATTTTTCTTAAGATAGATCAGGCGTTTTCGGGCCTATGTTTATATGAACTTTTTTCTTATTTTTAGCTATAGAATAAGCTACCAAGACGTTGGCGTATAGTTCTAAATCTCCCAATATATATAAACATAATTATACAGGTGTTCATTTTAACTGAATCACCATTTTGATCTCAAAAAGTACAAGATGTGCAGCAAACTTTTAAATGTGGGACTTCCCCAACTTTGACAATTAAAAATTTTAAAATTTGTCACCGTTTTCCAATATGGCAGTCGACTTGTAGCGGTACAGCCTGTACAGTGTATTCAAATTCTAAAGCTCATTCTAAGATTGTTTTATTCTTGAAATTTTTTTATAAACTTGGCTGTTTAGGTTGCTAGAGTATATAAAAGTGTGAAAAAATCAATGTTTTGCTATGTGCTTAAAGCCAGTTTCAAAAAATCACCGAGGACCGTGGTCTATGCGGTTGAAATGCACAGAATACAAAATAGGATTTCTGTAAAGGGGCGTTTACACGGACCATAAAAATTGCTGATAGTATATCCCAACAATTCTATCTGGCAATATTTCCAGTCGCACAGGTTGCGGCCACATTTTTAACAATATTTGCGGCAATAGATTTCCGGAAGGAACTGTTTGAACGGGCCACACTTGTGCTAGTTGAGCGTATGGAAATGGACGAACAGGAACTGGTGGAAATCAATCCACCTTTCTTAATGTTGCGACCCGTGATGAAAAATCGGGGTGAAAAGAGAAATCGGTATGGGTGGATGCATTCTTTTTTGAATAAAAAAAATAAATTAACTCGTTAACTGATGTGAAATAATTTCAAAATTCCACCAGAATGTCAAAACACGATTTTGAATATCTCTTAAATTGATAAGATCACACTTAGAATCGGTAGGATCGATACCAATATTAGAGACTGTACCAGTTACAACATGATTGGTTACACTCTTTGATTTCTGGCAACCGGTGACTCATACACAAGTTTAATGTACCTCTTCAAAGTGCACTTTTCATCAATTTGTGAAAGACATCTGTTAAAGGGTGAAAATGAAACTGTGATTGAGGGAAAAATATTTGCAGACAGAGCCAGGTATGGCTCGGCCACGTGAAATATTTTCCAACCACTCGGCAACATCCTGCAACGACATGACGCTCCCGGCAATATGGCCGGGCTATTCGTAAATTTTGTCAACATTTCTTTATATTGCGGTAACAGTAACAGCCGCAAATTGCAGTAAAATATAGCCCGTGTAAACGTCCTTAAGAGATTTTGGAATTTTCTTTTAACCGCCATAATGGTAAATAGCGGTAATTTATCAAAACTTCACAAATTGTTTTTACTGCCCAAATCGATTAAGGTGAATGCCCCCCAATTAAACTTTGCTATGAAATCGATAATTTCTAGCCAACGGTGGTACATTTTAAATGGTTAACAGAATTTTGCCTAGTCTGCTACAATGGGAACCTGCCGCAGTTGCCAAGGTTCGAACAGAGTTACTATGGTTCGGTTTTTTGCTCTTTATGTTGTCCTCGTCTTCATTAGTAACGCATAATTTACAGACCAAAAATTTGGTTTTTAAGAATATAAAAGTTTCATGCTCAGCAAAACAAAAAATATCCCGCAGATGTCTTTCCAACTGCATTAAATTTCTGTACTCGCAGTTGAGATATTCTATCATTTTCATTATTTCGTAATATTCATCATGGTTTTATCCAAGCCTGCCTAAAAATTCAGGCAATACGGTAAAAACCTATAGACACCTAGTTCCATCGAACCAATTTTTTGTGAATTTTGCTCAGTCTACCGAGTGATGCCCAACCATCAGCAGCTTGTATAAGCCATCAGATCGAGTAAGGCTGTGGTTACACTACAGCTGGATTCGGTACTGGCGAGCAGGGCCGTAAACCGAAGAAAAAACAAACGCCCTCCTTCCTTAACATTTTATATACAAGACGGGAGGCTCTGCACTAGGTCCGTTTTGTCCGGTCCACTACTACCTCGCATGGGCGTAGACTGCTGTGCGCAGATGAGAATGAAGCTTGTTTGTTTTTGTTCCGACCAAGACCGTCCAATAGCCCCTCGATTCACTTCTACAACTCTGTTCAACCGAAGTCCGGTCAAGAGTACTGTAAAAGGTACATTGATAATGGATAAAATTGTTATAAGAAAGTGTTGATACAGATAAAAAATGCTTGACACTGTCGAGAACATAATCGAATGTTGAAATGTACATCCTAAAATATTCTTTAAATTTTGTAAACACAGTTTATTATAGTCTCCTTTATTGTGCCCGTCCCACAACTCTACCCAAATGTTTCTTTTAAATAACCTTTTCACCGAATTCTCTTCTAACAGTTCTTTCCATTCGTCTGACGAGGATGACATTTTAACTTTCACTGGACGTATGAAACTGTGTGAACTGTAGTGGGACGCTACTATCCACTAGACGGCCGTGCGCGGCAATCCAGAATCCGGTTGTAGTGTAACCGTAGCCTAAAGAACATTAATTTTTTAAAGTAATATACAGGGTGTTTACAAACTCCCTGGAAATATTTTGTGTATTTGTTCCTTAGATCGAGACAATAAAAAAACGTCTTATAAATATGGGTCTGACATGCCTAGTTTTCTGTCTGTCCGTCTGTTTGTGTTTTTTACAAATTATTTTATAACTTGAGTACTATTTTAGATAGAAACTTCAAATTTGGCATTAACGTATACCTTGGTAGGTAAAACAAGTGTATAAAATTTCGTTACGATATCTTAAACAGTTTCAAGATGGCGGTCACTTAAATTCTTTGATGTTAAATTTCACGAAAACCATAATTTTTATAAAAAAATGTTACCAGTAATAAAAAGTGTAGAATTTTAAGACGAACACAAAGTCATACTTTATTTGCTACAATCGGATAATAAATAACTGAGTAATCAGACATTTACCTAATTATGTAACAACTGTAGTACACGGCAAATTGTTGTTTAGTGCAAATTTTGTATGATATTTATTTCAGTAATTTACTCAGTTATTTATTATCCGATTGCAGCAAAGAAAGTATGATTTTGTTCGTCTTAATATTCTACATTTTTTATTACTGGTAACATTTTTTTATAAAAATTACGGTTTTCGTGAAATTTAACATCAAAGATTTTAAATGACCGTCATCTTGAAACTGTTTAAGATATCGTAACGAAATTTTATACACTTGTTTTACCTACCAAGGTACACGTTCGTGCCAAATTTGAAGTTTCTATCTAAAATAGTACTCAAGTTATAAAATAATTTGTAAGAAACACAAACAGACGGACAGACAGAAAACTAGGCATTTCGGACCCAAATACACAACATTTTTTCAGGGAGTTTGTAAACACCCTGTATATCCAGGAAAACTTTTAAACCTTTTCAGGGTGCTCCCGTATTGTTTTCTCTTCTACAGAAATATTCCGTCGATCGATTAACTTTCCTGCCGAACGAAACTGTCATTTAGCACAAGTTATTTCTAAATACGCCTCTCCTTCAGATTTATCGAGTTTTTACAATATAATAATAAACTACAGTCATATTTTATTTGTAATTTTTGTTTAGTATGTAAGTTTAAAACAAAATATTAATTCTCTCGGTTTAATAAAACTTGTACAACTGGTACACAGATTGATGTTAAACAACAAAAACTCAATTGTAATGTCGCTGAATTAATTGCTTGTTGTACCTTTTATACCATATCAAGTGATATCTTTGACAAAATTCTTATTTTGAAGAGAATTGTTTTCAAGTGTACCTTTTATCAGTGATTTTCATAAATACTGTATTTACTAATTTTATCTACACAGAAAGTAAAATTTAATCCTATATCTACAATAATGTAAGCAGGCCATCTCATTTTTCTTAAAATTGTGTGAACAAGAAGGCAGTAAAATAAGCGTAACCCTAACTAACATACCTTATTTTAAGACAATAGTACTTTTTCTCTCTGGAGTAGTGGCTACGTGTTTCGCTGCCACTGGCAACATCATCAGACCAGCTATTATGTTGTGTTAGTGTTATAAGGTATGTTAGTTACTTTTAAATGGTTCTAAGGTTAAACGATCAATATTAACCCTAATCTTTTAAGGCAGAAAATGTATATAGTTATGCTATTTTTTAACTAATCTCCGCAAGACAGGGACATAATTATGTTTGAGTTGTACTTGATGAAAAAAAGATGAGTTTATCAATTATGGACTAATTTTAAAAAAAATTTTGTCAAATTTTTTATAACTAGATTCAAATACAATTTTAAAATCTTACCAAAACATGATAGCATTTTAGTTAAATTTAAAAGTGATGTTAAAATAAAAAAATGTTCAGAACTTTAATTGTCCATTACTTTGAAACGGAGCCAGATACTAAGCTCTAGTTTGCGCCATTCTGTTTCTCTTTTAACAAGCTCAATGTGGGCTAACAGAACAGGTTTTCTCACGGATAGTCTGTACTTATCCCCTACCTACTAAAGTCCAAAATTGAAGAAGCTAAGCTAATAACAGCAATCCTACTAAGTATATTCGAGGTTCGTAAAGAACGTTTTGGCAGAAGAAAATAAAAATAAGAGATATTAATGTAAAATTTTATTTACAAAGTCACCGTATGGATCAAAATAAAGAGAAAATCTGAAGTAACAGTTTTTCCCAAACACGCTTTGTTTTTCAGTTATCCGCCGTTTTGTTTCTTTTACAAAATAATTCATATCTAGAGAACGGTTTGACCTATTGAGTTCGAACTTGGCATTCAGACCAATCATTTACTGCCTATTTACTAAAAACTCAATTAGAATTGAGTTAACACTAATTAAAATTTGTGATCTGTTTCTACTTCGTTTAATCAAAAATTACCTAATCTCTCGTTATCTTTAATTTGAGAGAAGATTGTGGTTTTCAATATAATCATGAAGGGTTTTGAGGTTATTCCTGTTTTAATTTTATTGTCAGTGTTACATTGTAATTTTATAGTTTACATAACCATGTTTATCTAACATTACTTTTAAGTATGTTATTTTGGAAATGTGCAAACAGGAAAGAGACAAGAATTTCATTGATGTAAAAAAGCAGCTATTAAAGGTTAGTTTTAATATAAACATTAAATATAACAAAAAAAGGTACACAGATGTACAGTTCTTTACATACAACTGGATTTAGGTACGACTTGAGAGTTTAACTTTTTTTTCAAATGGAACGATTGAGTTCATCTACAATTAATTAATTAATTGGCCAATATTTTGAGATTAAGAATGGTACCTTATTTTTAGATTAGCAGTTAATGAATGTTCTAGTAACTTTAATGAAAGATTACATAAATTTATAAACCAAATCTATGACACTGAAGTGTTAAAATCAAGTTATTTTTATTACACACAATCTATTTCGAAATACCTCATGGATAGTATAAACAGATGGCTTCAAGGTTGTTTCAAATACTCCGATGTTTGTAATTTAATTTTACCCTTGAAATTTGGCCGAGGATGTTACAATACACAATTTGAAAAGACTTAAAAGCTTTAACGTTTAAGATATGTAAAGACTTATTTATTATATTAAGTTGTGATAGTTCTAACGTAGGTGTAGTTTTCTTAAATCATGTTAGATTCTTTTCATTTAGTTTGCATATTTAGGTTTATAAAGTTATTTGATTTCTGTTGTATCTGTAGTCTTGGATATTGTTGTTTATGTGTAGAATTATAAAGCATATTATTTGTATAAGAGTAATATAATTTGCTGTAGATTTAGCATTACTGAAATAAATTTTAAGTGTTTTCAAAAACGTTACGATTGGTTTTATTTTAACCACAAATTTTGGTTCACATGTAAAATGGAAGCGTTACTACAGTCTGACGATTGACTGTGTAAGGTAGGCATGTCCAGATGATTAAGGGCCGAAAGTTGTGCAGTACCGGTAACCAACAAGGAAACTGAAAATGTGAAGAAATTTTGAGAAGATTGATTTGACCACTATTTATGTGACTATTTTAGAATGAATAAATAAATCAATGTGAATAAATTTTTCGTTGAAACGTGATTGAATTAGTAAACATATTAGTTGTGAGATTTTGCGTTCAATTGTTATTCTATCAATATATCTTTTCACAAGTCAAACTCACAGTTATTAACTATCCCCTTTATTAATGCAGTAGAACTGTGCAAACTTGACACAATGTGGACTTTGATGAGGGTATTGAGTTTCGGGGTTGTCATATTATGCAGAATGTATGGGTTTCAATACACAGACACACTTATTTCACACAAAAACTGAAAATATAAATGTTTTCCATAACAGTATTCTATCCTACATATTTATTTACAATCACGTAGACATATAGCTTAACTATGAAATGATTATGTGAATTGCATAACAATAAAGTCCTAATGAATTTTTTTTTAACCCTAGAGTAGTGTCATGCTTTTTGCAACACCATTGGTGTCATAGGTCTGTGAGACCAATTTACATGTTTTTTAACTTCCCGCTACCAATAAAGGGAAGTTATTGATTTCGGTCCGATTTTCGAAAGTCGAGTTTTCATTAAATCTCCACGTTTTGAGGTCCCAGGAAGCCATTCTGACTATTCCCGCCGAGGTGTCCGACCGTGTGTGTGTGTGTGTGTGTGTGTGTGTGGATGTATGTGTGTAAATAAATTTTTGTCGTACAGTTTCTCAAAAACGAATTAACCGATTGAATTCTACGACATGTCATTCGAAAGGGTGTATCAAAACTTAGATCTGATTAGATTTGAGAGTTAATCCATCGAGCCAATCCGAAGAAATTTAAAAAAATAACCTAAATTTTTTTTTGAATTTTTATGTTTTTTAAAAATAACTTTAAAGCGTGCGAAAAAATCATAATAAAACCATGTATACATTTTTTGTGCTTAAAAAACTGCGTCGACTGCTTTTTTGAAAATGAAAATCGGACGACGCATTCAAAAGTTATCGTTGTTTAAAAATTCACAAATTTTCGTTTTTTGGTATTTTTTTAACATATCTTCCAGATTTCTCAACCAATCAATATAAACCTGTACATTTTCTTTTTGTGCTTTAAAAACTGCGTAGAATGCTTTTTTAAAAATGAAAATCGAACGACGCATTCAAAAGTGATCGTTGTTTAAAAATTCACAAATTTTGTTTTTTTGGTATTTTTTTAACATATCTTCCAGATTTCTCAACCAATCAATATAAACCTGTACATTTTCTTTTTGTGCTTTAAAAACTGCGTAGAATGCTTTTTTTTAAATGAAAATCGAACGACGCATTCAAAAGTTATCGTTGTTTAAAAATTCACAAATTTTCGATTTTTGGTATTTTAACAAAAAAACTCATTTTAAGCGTTTAAAATTCAAACTAAGCGGGAAGTTCTAGGGTTGGCCTGCACGGTCAACCAATTTCCAGATTTTTTTTTTATAATTCTGTAAATATCACCAAACTTTAATAAAATGACATATATCGTTCTTCTGCTACATTTTCAGACAGGCTATATGACGGAGATACATTGACAATTATGATTTAAAATTCAAACATTTTTACTTTACAAATTGCAAAACTAATGCTACTATTTAATTTTTTTTTATGTGGAAAAAGAGTAAACTTGGAAAAAAAGTAGTTATGAAGACAAGAGTCAAATCTGTAACCCAAATAAAAAGATGTATACAATTGTTTCGCATTGACACTTTTCAAAAATTCTTAAAATTTGTGTGTGGTGTCTTCGGTGTAGGAGTTTGATTAGTTTAATTTAGATCATAGATATATTCTGAAAATCACGAGCAGGCAGCATCAGGCAGACTGATAAGAAATAGTAAGGTACTGAATTACTCAGCCCTCCCTCTCTAGCAAACAATGAGTGACACGCTAACAAAAAGTGAATTGGACTCTCAGACTTACTGTAGGGTTAATTCTACAGTAGCGTACAACTGAGCATTTGTTTAGTTATTCTATCCTATTTTACATTTCATTGTTTTTCTCTTCTTAAGAGATTTGCTACACATCTTTTTCGAACACCACGATTCAATCCCTGGTTTCTTATTCCTCCATCCAAGCGCTGTAGATTGCCCTACGTTTAAACAAAATGTTATGTTATTCACGTTTTCATCTCTTTCTAGCCTTTTCAAAGCACCAAACTTCATCTCCATCGAAACCGACACTAGCTTCCCCTTTCTCGGGCATTTTTCTACTCACAAAAAAGTAACTAAACAACTTCAAAATGCAACCGGTCACTGTCTGTGCCAATACTAAACTGGCCCAAGGACACCTGGAGGAAAAGAGATTTCAAAATGGTAGTTAGTAATTGGGTTAGAATATGACACGGATCCCTCAGCTGTGTAAACTAAGTAGGGCACTGGCCTCTTGAAACAATACGGTGTGACCGTAGGATCCTCGGCCAAGAGCGCATGCAACTAGTCAATGAACCTGTCGAGTTACCGAGGTTTTACTGCATTCCTTCAATTTGACAAAAAAATGGCTTTATTTAACTAGATAAAGCTAAATCAGATCCTCTTTTATAAATAACTCCAAAATATTTAACAAAACAGAAGTGCAACCGACGGGGTCCACACGATTAACTTCCCAGTATGAAATTGATTAATATTTTGATAACTATGGCAAAATACCATTATTAATAATTCGATTGTGCTGAACCACTAACGTGAGTTGAGCGAATTTACAAAATTAAGTTTTAGGGTTTCAACCAACTAATCGGGAAATTGGTCTACTAATGAAGGCGCAGAATATCTACCGGTGTGTACGAAATATATTAGTAGAATTTGTTTGCACCTTAACTTCCAGCTTCAGCTCGTGCGTTGCATCTCAACCTTGCTGCCTCGGATTATTCTGCTTCTGATGGATTATCCCATGTAGATTTTAACCAGGTAACTTTTATGGTATTCTGTTATAACTGTATACAGTCATTGCCTGAATTTAATTTCTTTTTCTATACTAATATTATAAAGAGGTAAAATTTTTTTGTATTTAGGGGGTAATCTCTGGAACTATTGAACAGATTGAAAAAATAGTGTTACTAATAAAAAGCTACACTATCCCTGCGTAACATATAGGATATAATTAATTTTGATAAAATCATTTTTTATTTCAATATTTGTAAATTTAGTCGGAAAAAATCTTAGGTTATTCCTAGACTGATGAACCAACACATGTATTATTTACATTGACTACCATATCAACCAACTGAATAAAATAACAGATAAAACGGCTGTTTGCTCCAATATTTCCATTAACAGCTGATTTCAAACTTTGAAGCAATTATTTGTATTTCTAACTTTTAGGTTAGGTTTTTATTAAAATGTAGGCCTGAGCCTTGCTGGTTCTTTTATTATAACTGCTGTTATAAAATATACAAAATAATTTTATTTGAACATTTAACATTTTTTACCATCTTAGCTTTGGGGTTATTATTAATCCTACACCCTTATTATAAAGAAAACACAACATGATTATGTGTATAGAAGGTTCCAACGGGGTTGCCGTGCGAGCACATAGGGCTTTCCCCTAGTATTTTATACATTAAGAAACAAAGTTTTATCTGGTATTTACTCCTTTCGTTTTGAAAACATATTCATAAACACCAACTAAATGGTTATCTCTGGTTTCTTTTGGTACTGGTAACGTACTTTGCAACTCGGTATTAATATTGATTAAAAACTGTATGCAATGTAGGTGGCTATCAATGTAGGTGTGGTACATTTTTGATAGCTCTTGAATTAAGGTGGATCGTATATAATTCACAAATCCGTTCAAACACTCATAACTTGCTTTCCATTATGAAATATGAGGTCTGTTTAAAAGGTTCAGTGAATGGTTTAATATGATTCAAGGTAGCAAATACAAAGCAACTACGACTAGCAATTTTATGATCGTTAAAATTAGGCGCCATCTTGCTAGTCATTCGTAAGAAGATCCTCCTAGGGCCATAGCACTGAAAGTGTTAAAATATGATTTTAAGTTATGTATATATTCCAGGAAATTATATGTTCATGGCTGATACATTATCGCAAGCACCACTGATTGATATAGACAGGACTACTCAGAATCTGTAAGTAGTATTTTCAATTTAAGATTCATATTTCAAAAGTAGTAGAACCTGGTTCACCTGAACTTCAAAAGCATTCACAAATTATTGCATTGAGCGGTAGATCTAAAAGGTTTTTTATCAATGATATACTTTCAAGATAAGACAACGAAACATGGGTTCCCAGTCATGTAGGAATCAAAGATAATGAAAGGGTAGATGAGATGGCCTTCAAAGCGACAACAGATGGAGAAGCAATCTCTCTGACCTCGTTTTACCGACCACTGACCTAACATCAACCATCAAACACTTAAACGACAAAAAATTCTTTAATATCTATAACACTTCCCCTAAAGCAAAATGGTATAAAGCAATCAATCCCAAAATCTCAAACATACCGTGGTTTTGGAAAACAAAACTAAGTAGACATGAAATAATCAATATAAATAGGTTACGTTTTGGACACGCCAATGTAAATGAAACTTTACATAAATTAAATCTGTATTTTACACCCCTATGCCTTCAGTGCACTTTGGGTCAGTTCGAAGTTCGAACCGCTCATTTTGAACTGTCCTGCACATGAGATTTTCCGAAATGAATTATACTTAAAACTTAATGCCGAAAATTATAAACCTCCTTTCAAGCTAGTAGAAATATTAAAACTAAATAACTTCGAAGTAATACGCGAAATAAACAAATTCCTAACAAATATTTTAAAAAATTATTTAATTCAAACAAAAATACATGTATGTTATTAAATCCACTCATGGGATTCTTCATCCAGGGCCCAACCTTTTCTGGTTAGGTACTATGCTTGACGGGTCTCAAGCGAGAAGATATTACCTACATTACCCTCCAAAATTCATTCATTCCAACATTTAAATTTTAAAATGTTTCCTTTTCAATTTTCCCACTTTATGTGACTAACTGAACATTTATACATTGATAATTTAAATATAGGAGTTTACATCATTGTTGTGTAAATAACAACCTACCCTCATAATATGTCACAATTCCAATCATAAATCATTAATAGCTTTCCCTTTACAAACAGACACATCAAGTAAAAGACAAAAGTGCTTTAGATAAAAGTATTGTGATTAAGGGGCCGCATGATATAACTCAGTGCCCAGCTGAATAGCAAAACAAGAAGAAAAAAAAAGTTAACGAAACAGCTGGTAAACCATACGGTTTGTTGATCAAAGCTCAAAGCTGACTTTACATTCGGTTGCCTTTAAATCGTAATAAGCTATTGAAGGCCCACAATCAAAGCTATTTAGTGTTGTCGGACAATAAAGTCGTTCTGTTACAATCGTTGTTAAACTAATTGAAAGTATGAAGATCATGGTGTAAAGATCATTTTTCTACCCGACTACGAGGTGGATTTTGCAACACCTTTCATAATCATTTTAAGATAAAGATGATGGGTATAACTTTTTCAAGTAAAAAATCATAATAATATTGTATGAAATAAAATTACTGGTAAATTATAAATAATCCAATCATAATGCTCTAATATTTATTTAATATATGAAAAGGAATATTTAATTTATGCAGTAAAAATTAATAATCAGATACAATTAAATGCGTTATTGTTGCAATATAACACGTTCACTTCATAATGTGCTACCAACTAGGCTGGTGCAAAATTATTATTAATTAAATCTAAATCTATACAGTAATTAAATTATGACTTCTAAGATTTGCGTTGTAAAATATTAAAAAGGCGATTATAACGATGCCAATAGAAGTTACTTCTCTTGAATATGTAATCTAGTTACATATTCTCGAGGTTTTATCTTCGTCTTATCAGTGTTTCTGTCAGTCATGTAATTAATTCTTGTGGTACAAGATCCGAGTTTAAAATGAATGCCGCTTTGACATTCCGCGCCACGGTACCGTGACGGCACCATAGTGTCAATGTCAATATTCAAGACGCATAGATAAAGGATGCAGAATGCAAAATTGCAGATGCAGACGCAAACGTAAAAAACAAAACATGGCTACTGCAAAAGCTCTTGACATTAGATGGGTTCGTAGATATCGGGGCTTTTGCATTGCCGGTTGTGTAATTCTAATTATTCAAGTCTTCCTAGCGTATATATTTTTTACTATTTATGCAGAGGATCCGAAAATTGTACAAGAATTTCTCCGAGAGAAGAAGATTTATTTCGAGGTTAGCTCTAGGCCTCTACTATTATAAAAAGTTTAAATCTATTTCAGGATAAATGATTAGGATTAAAGTCTCATTTGTTTAAAGTAAGAATAAGGTTATTATTAAAGTGTTATAGTGTATATTAAATACTTTAAATATTGTTTGTTATTGTGTCTCGATTATTAGTAAATTCTAAATTTGCTACTCCTTTGCATGATTTGGTTTTATAGATTTGTAGCCACCGTATGTGCATTTACAGTATATAAAATCACAAATATTTCTTTTTTTTTTTAAAGTTTTTTATTTCAAAAGTAGGTATAGCCTATAGTATATAATAAATACATGAAGAGTATAGCTGTAGCCTAAGAATCGAAAACTAGGGGTACAACATTGTCTTGTATGTAAAGCGTAGGCTAAAACATAGAATCCTTTATTTCGTATATGTACAATGAATTTTATAAATTTTTGGATATATTTGTGAAAAGTTGGCACAACAAAAAAATAATGTCCAATGTTATGAGGAGACACAACGAAAGCGATATTAATTTAGGAATAGGTTTGAATTGTTATATAGGCCTATAACTTATTGTATATATATCAATTGAATATTATTTGAGATAATCGCTTGTTCCATTTATTGTTTTTTTTTATCAAAACCGAAATATCTTGGTGATTATCATCGCTTTCGTATTCATCACCAAAAACATCTTTGTAAATGCTGTTTCGGATAGTAGTTCCATAAGTTGCAATTATGCTAAACTAGTTTAAGTTCAACTTCAGAACCATGTGTGATTAGGTTAGCAGCACTTCTCTCTTTGCTAAAAAAGAAAAGGTCTTCGTCTGTGATGATATCAACAGGGAAGTATATTGTAAACTTAATGTTAAGTTTTAATCTTAGTAGGCTATTCTAATACTCCTTTATTAAATACCTTCTTAATAAACAGACTGGATACCTTCTTTGTTTTGTAACTGGAAATATAGACATTGAAGTCCAAGGTTTAGATTTTGTTCTGCTGTTGGTATTTCAATTCCTAACCTTTCTTTTTATATAGGCCTAGACACATTAATTTGGTGTATACTAAGAGGACTAAATCATTGAAACATAATATATAGCCCTACCATCTGTCCCCAAACATTTTTGTTTAAAATGTTTGAATTCTAAATTACCATAGAATTATGGTTTAATCTTAGTAAGTTACTAAAACAATACCCAACTTAATTAAGTCTAATATAGTTAGCCTGAGTTAGACCATCATTACATAATTCATTTGTCTGTAACTGACTTAACTCTTAATAATACAGTAGGCCCTAATCACACTGATTTAAATAAAAACCCGAACCACAAAACAAGGAGCAAAAACTATAACTAAACAACTAAATTGTAAGTTAAGTTTAATACCTTACCCTTATGTACATTTCGATGACATGGTCATCATCCTCAGAGGGTTTTAACACAACTAAAGTATACATAAAATATTACAACCTATATATACTGTACACGCCCTCCCCCCACTCCTCCCCATACCGGTTAATACAAGACCGACCTGGTGGGGTAGGTAGGCCCTAATCGTTTAACATTTACAAGTTATTAACTTAGATATTCAAGATTTTGTATTATTATTATTTAGGCTAAAAACTAGGAAATAACAGTGATGGTAATTGATCTGTAAATCGTTGCATTTCTTATCATCAGTTTTTCTGGAAGTCTAAATAAGAGAAGGTTTGTTCGCCTTCAGAGAAAATAGTAAGAAAGTAAGTTATTTGAACATAAATGAGAAAATTAAAATTTTAGATATGCTGCCAGAAAAAAGAAAGTGCAGTCTCATCAACCATTTTTCAATATTAACAAAACTTATAGTTTTGTCTGTTAATAAAAGCAAAAACACATTGTTGCGGTAAGTGCGAAAACCATGTAGCAAATTCAGAAAATGAAAATTCTGTGGAAAATCTGAAAATGTTTGAAGTATTTTAATTTACCCAGACAAAACTAAAAACATATTTGACACTAACGTGATTTCTGAATGATCATTTGACTTGTAAAAACTGGTTTAAAAAGTTATAATTTGTACAACATCAAGTTAGTTGGTGTATCAGCTTCCCACATATCTGGTAGTTGGTCACTGGTCACAAATTCCCCAAAAAACTTGTTAAAATTAATGAAACTGAAGGATATGTCCCAGAATAAGTAGGCCTACTTATGCCAACGAGAGAGGGTTGTTCTTAAAGAAAATATTTAATAGTAATTTTCTTTGCAATCACAACATTTATCACCGGTCATATTAAGTCAACAAAATCAGGGTACACTTCTATTATATGTAGGCAACAAACGCTACAGGCAATTTTATTGTAAAACTGATATTAATTCATAGATCACAAATATCTCCCAAAAAAATTGGATCTGTATCACCAAATATTTTTAGTCATCGTCTACCAAATAAGCGTTGTACAATATGTTTTCCATTTGAGTGTTTATTTGGAAGTTTTTTTATTGTTTCAAATACTTTTTTTCCATATAATTTTAAAACCTAACCCCTTTTTTATATTGTAAGATAGCCTCAAAATTTGTGAATTTGGTATTTCCTGAGGTTTTCAAGTAAACCTAACCTCGAAGGTTAATTCCTGTAGGCCTACTTTATTTTCAGTAGTATAAAAAGCTAATAATTCGGGCAACTTAAAATGTAAAATACTTTGCAGGTTAAGTTGAAATCTTTTTCATCGCTTTTGATGATACATTCATTATTTTGTTTAATGTTTATGTTCATCCAGGCTCTTGAAGATCCAAATGGTGTAGAATCATCAAGAAGGTTTAGAGAAAACTACCTGTCTCTTGATGATGAAGAAGACGACAGTCCCGGAAACAGTAATGCTGTCGAACATAGAGTCAAAGTACCTCCGGATAAGTTGGAAAGTAAAGTAGAAAACAAAGTGCCTGTAAAAATTAAGGAAGATAACAAAAATTCTGATTTAAATAGCCGGTAAGTAAGGCTCCTTGTATTTAGGCTTAGTGTGTGTGTATCTATGTCCGGTAATCTAATTTTAAACAGAGTTTAACTCTTAAAACCTGTAAATTCTGATTTCATGCAATCATTGGTATTGACTTTATATTTTAATTTTGAATGAGCAAAACAGTGTCAGATTTTTCCCAGGTTTGTACAGTTCTCACTAAATTTTAGGTAATGTGAAGTAATTGGTTTAAAGTAATTGCCAAAGTCTGTATAACTGTGGTTTTCATCAAATAAATATCGCGTGTAATTGGACGTGTCACTTGAAACAGTCTTTTTTTGGCAGAGGCTTTTCAAAACTTACTTTGAACGCTATTCCCATTCGGACAAGTAGATTTCGTCACAGTTATAGCAGGTTATTTTGTGGACGCCTGAAAGTTTTTAATTAAGTATATTTCTACGTTGATTAACACGTCATTATTTCCTTTATCATTGTTTGTTTATTTGTTTAGGTTAACTGCAAATAAGACATCAGTTTTAAGGTTA
The DNA here is from genome assembly GCA_018207615.1 of Philaenus spumarius. Lineage (NCBI taxonomy): Eukaryota > Metazoa > Arthropoda > Insecta > Hemiptera > Aphrophoridae > Philaenus > Philaenus spumarius. Next base: position 43,729 of record JAGFPH010003394.1, on the reverse strand, counting down.
GAAGAATTGGATTTTGTTCCGCTGTGTGAGATTACAGGAAAAGAAGCAGTTTCAGCCATTCACAGAGCTAAAACACAACATTGCAAACAGCTGTTGGCTAATATTACGTGCCTTAACGCAAAAGGAGAATTGTATCCTCATTGGCTGCCTCATTCTTGTCCAAACAATGGTAAATTGCTCACTTGTTAATGGCTTTTTTTATTGCTTTACAACCAAATATATTTTTTACTAAAATACTATTGGTCTTTCTCACTTGTACTTAGTAAACATACATTGGTTCATTTCAGGGGTGTGCAAGATCTCGAAACTCTTGAGCAGTAACAAGAAATAACTCAATATCGTTGTCAAGAATAAAATTCATTTCTCAGTTGTGCTTTTTTCGATTCAGCCATCTGTTTCTTGATGCGGGTTTTAAATCTCGAGTTTTATTTTTAGTCTTTTTATAAAACTTAAATGTTACATTAAAATGAAAAGAAAAGAAACAGAAGTTGTCCAAGCAGCCCAACAGAGAAGTGATTAGAATTTCACAATATCTTATTTAAATTACCTTGACACTGAAGAGAAATAACTTACCATAGTAGAGATTGAGTTTTATAAAACCTTAAGTTTTTAGTAAAATTAACAATGCCAATTAATTATTTAACTAAAAATAACTTTAATTATATCAAAATTAATATGTTGCACATGTAGTATAAAAGATTATTAATCAATAGTCAACTGTTAAAAGTACATATTTATCTATGAGATATATTGTACTAGTAAGCCTCCGTGAAATTAGATACATCAGTAATACAGAAGTGTTTTTGTGACAACCTCAATATTAAGTGACTTGGTTTTAACAATTTAATTTTAAATGATGATGGTGTAAAACCGAAACCGCGGTCGTCACTATAATAATAAAGAAGGATTGATAGACGTCAAACAGGTAAATTTATACCTAATTTATAGTCATACTAGCTGACCCGGCAATGCTTTGCTATTGCTTAATTTGAAACTTTGAAAGCCTGTAATTCGTATCCCTGATAATCGATGTAAATTATAATGGGATTCTGCTCATTGCTTGATTTACCTAACCTAAAATTATATTCATTTTTTGATCCAAATCAGTTGTTGATTAAAATCAGCTGTTGATCAAAATCCGCTGTTTTAAGCTTTTCATATGAACAGCTGTTTTTTGTGCCCCTGATAAAATCAAAAGAAATATTTCTTCTTCTTCCTTAAGATTGACCTTCCATAAGATTAACATTGAAACTTTGAGGGCCACTAAGGCGTAGCCCTAATGTCCTAGGACTTCGGTAAATGGCCTAAAACCTTCCCAGGGTTAACCTGTTTACTATGCAAAATTTCAAAGCAATCGGATGGACGGTTTGGTAACGCATAAAGGACAAACATACAGACAAACGGACATACATTGAATTTTATATATGTAGATTAATAAATCAATCCGGGAACTATATAACAAAATGAAAAAAAAGAAATACATCATTCAAATAAATACTATTTATAAACAACAGACAAAATGTTTATGTTATACGAAGATGTACGAATGTTACCAAAGTTAAATGAATAGGTATCTCTTCTTTAAATTTGTATAAACGAATATATTGATGATAAAAGGATGTATATATATATTGCAACGACGCACGAGTTGCACGACGCTGGGGGAGGAAGTTTGTTTTCCTTTTGTCCCCACGTTGCGACGTCAACCCTGCAACGACAGACCTTTTTTATGACGTTCGGGAGCCACCTCTGCAATGTAGCCCCGACGCTATTGGCTGTCTGTAGGATTTCCCTACTTTGTTACAGAATAAAGAGATTATATCACCTACTGGAAGTTTAAGGCAAATTAATTTTAATAGCCTAGGTGATATAACTCTGGTTAAGATAACTATGCCTATAGTCACCTTAAATAAAAATATTTTATTAAATTCCTTCCAGTTATTCAAGTTACTATTAACTTTAAATTTGCTCAGCTCAGTAATTAATATTATATTTATTTGACAATCTCCGAGGAGTGAGAACAGTGGAACTTTACCTAGAATAATTAAATTATTTGTGCTTTGTGAAATTTCGTTGGAAATGCCAACTTTGCGTTTCCGCCCTTCAATATTGATCATACACTGAAAACAACTTATCATATAGGATACTTAGATAATAGGAATCTCTTGAACAAGGTAAATTAATTATATTAATTGAAATCAAAAGAAAATTTATTCAATAAAAAACTCAAAATACTCTGTGGTTCTTTCCACTACAAAAACATAAATTTTAAACTAAATTTACTATTTACATAAATTTTAACTCTTTTAGGTAGAACCATTTATTATTCCTTTATACTTAATTATTCCTTCCTTTTTAATATTTATTATTTAATTATTTAATTATGAAAATGATTTTATATATTTAATTTACAAGATTAATAATTTTATATTTTGAAAAACCTAATTTTTTATCTCAACCCAGTATCAATAATTATTTAAATTTAACTCAGGCAATATTTTAATAAGGGATATCGTAACTTTTCTGACAGACCTTTTATTACTGCGACCCTGGACTCTGAACACCTTTCCCAAGAATGTTGATTGAAATCCAGCTTCCCTGAAGTCCGGTTATCGTTGGTGCGGTTGAACGTCTCTCGTGGTCTCAGCTTTTGCCTGGTTTGACTTTCCCTGATGTCTTCTAACGTTTTCCCTGATTTGGTTTAACGCCTTCCCTGATTTGGTTTCCGCTTCTTATTCCAGTAGTCCTTCAAAGTCCATGTGTGGTTCCAGTTATTGTCATTACATCAGTCCTGTGATTCCTGTAGACTACGTCATTTATAGATTTTTTGACGCACCCGCTATATAATTAACTATAGCGTAATTCACTCAAACTGTTCAATCGTTTTTTCACTGTCTGTAATACTAACTGATTTTACACTGTCTTTGTTCATTTAACTCGTATTTACGTTTGATAAAATTTTAATGAAAACTGTTACTTGAAATATTATATCGCATAATATTATAATTAATTAAAATGTTCACTGTTTGATTGACACATATCTTACTGCTGTCTTTATAAAACACTGCTTCTAAGTACGTTACTATAACATCGCAGATCCGTCTAACAACGTCGATCTAAAAAAAAACTCAAAGAGTGAGAGAGCGATTCCAGCTTCCAGATAGAGCGATAGGTAGATCGTTAGCTATATCTTTAGATGTCTGAGATAGATCGTTAGCCGCGCGGCTCCCGCTGTACTCCACTTATATAGCCTCCTTTGCCGCCTTCCGAGTACCAACTGCTTTTCTTATTTTTCTATTCCTTGTTCGATATCTTGCCATGCAACTTGCATTGATTTCTTTAAGTTTTAGGTTGGTACTACCCCCACTAACTTCTTCGTTAGGCCTTGCCATCAGCTAATCTAGATCTCCCCTCCTAACATTTTCTCCTATTGTCTTACGTATTTTCCTCGTAGTTTTCCTTTAACTGCTTTTATGAACTTGCGGTTTTCGTAATCGTATTCCTGATACATTTTCCTTTCTTCTCAAACTTGAGTGATGGTCGTACTACGTTTGGTTCGCTTATGGCGCTGCCTCGCGTATTCCGCGGTTTTTCCTCGCGAAAACTTTTCTGGTTTTGAAGGAAAATCTTTTTTCTTTTTTCTTCTATGTTGGTTATTATTTTATGATATATTAGCCAAAATTTCCATTCTGTCCGAAGATTTTTCTTCTGTTTTTGGGACTTGCAAAATTTGCCAAATTTAACATTTACTTTTGAATTTGAATTTTAACTTTAAAATTGATACTTTCGATTGAGATTTACAATTTTATACCCTTACTACTTTCTTAACACTAGGTTATTATTTTTACCACCTTTTTCATTCTATTCTTAGCAAAATATAGGTATTAACCTTCTCACCTATTATTTTAATTAATTAACAATTTATAAACTTCTTATCTTATAAAACTTTTACTTCTTTACAACTTGTTTACTTTTTCATTTTCCCTTTTTCACTTTTTATGGTGCTTTTTCACCTTCAAACTTTAACAATTATCTCTAACTTTTAAAATACCAAAAATTCCTTAATTTGTTATTTAACATTTTTTATACAATTTTTCTTACGCTTTTCAAAAATATCTTTTTCATTTAATTTTGATGAAATTTGAGAATTTCCTATAACTTTAACTCCTTATAACTTTAACATTTTTTATTTTACAAAATTGTGACTTCCATGAACAATGTTTCCACCTCCCGTGTTTCACATTTACCCATAAAATTCATCAATTTTATACTTTTATTTAACACCTTATTCCTGTATAAAAACAACTAATTTTTCTAAGTCTTTCAAGCAACTTGGAACAAGTTCCTGGACAAAAGTCCATCTCTGTTGACACAGTACAGTTGGCCGGGACTTGTCGTATTCTAATCTAGTTAAGTATAGGGTGTACCTCAACTCCTGCTATGAAATCTTGATTTTTGCAGTTTTACAACAAAACTCAATTTTTCACGCATTGCATAAGGTCTATCCGTTGCAAACTCCCGCTCTTAAAGATGAGTTATTCTCACAGAAAGAATAAGGAATCAAAACTCTTTTTTCCTTACCCTCTTATCTTTTTTGGTTCTACCTGTACATAGTTTACTTACTCTAACATACCATAAATTCATTTTAATTACATTTATCTCGAAGTCTTCCTGAAATTTTACATATTTTTATATACACATCAATTTTCATATTTCACCTACATTTCAATATTTCTAACTTACTTCATTTGGAAGTATCGATTTCCTGTAAACTTATATACATTTTATTACAATTACCATTTTTTATTACCCTTTGTTTCTCGCTTTGAGAGTTCGTCCACTGAAAACATACATTCTATAATAACATTTTCTCCTTTTTTGGAGTAATCGTCCACTGAAATACATTAATCACACTTTTTGTTTTATATTGTCGATTTTTGTCTTTTGGGGACTTAAAACACTTGCCTGGTTACCCTATATTTACAATTATATCAAAATATACTGGGTTGACTAACCTAACATATACTACTAACTTTGATCATCATTATTTTTCGCGTATTATTTTACTTTAACAATTTTATTTTATTTTTACCTTCATTAGCCTACGAATATTCCTTTTATCTCTCCATTGCTTTCTTACTTACTTCTTTGGCTGGTCAGACCAAACTTTATTTACCCTTTTACTTTTTCAATTCCTTTTACTACTATTTCTTCAGTACATCCGCTTACTTTCCAATTTTCTTCACCTTTACTTGGTTTTTTAGAAAATTTTAATTACTTATTGCCTACTCTTTTTTCAGCTCATCAGCAAAATTGTTGCCTCCTAACATACAACACTCCTCTACCTTCGTTTTTCACGTTTGCTTCTTGCAAACAACGCGTAAGCCCCTAAACTCGCTTACTCCGAATAGCAACCACCTTTCTTTTGTCTTAAGATGTCATTAGACGTTTTAACTGTTGCTTCTTTACTAACAACAATCATTCATAAATTTGTTTCAGTGCCCATTCCTTTCAGGTCACCCTGTACCTTACTCTACATCTGTCATTTACAAAATACACTTACATTGTTTATTTTCGTCACAGCTGATAACCGACCTTGGTTGCA
>JAGFPH010003394.1:16046-30212 GCA_018207615.1 Philaenus spumarius | reverse complement strand
ACAAGTTTTACCCGACTTCAAACAAAAAAAATTATTACTTTAAAGTTTAAATACTTTTGTTACCGATCTATAAAATGTGTTATTTTTCTTCACAATAGACACCCTAATTCTATAGACACGATAACAAACGAATCCATAAGTGTTTGACCTTGAGCCTACTCTAGACTTCTTGTGTACAAATAACAGCCTACGCATGAATAAAAATATAAAAAAATAAGCATTTACTTATGAAAGGAAACAATTGCCTAAAACATTTTACTGCGGAAAATGTCCACTTATATAAAATTAATAATGTTTTACATTTTCCCTACTGATATTTATTGTTAAATGCTGAATTGAGTTAAAATACAGAGAATGCGATTGCAAATACCGGAGATTACATTCACGGAGTCTATACGAGAACGGGCAGTTCTGACAACTGAGTATCTCTTGGTATCGGTATTCGGTATCAAGTTTCGGCTATCGATTCTCGATACCGATACCAAAGCTAAAGTATCGGTGGTATCGAGAATCGGTATCGAGAATCGACCCATCCCTACTTAAAAGATAACTGAGTTATTGACTAAAAACTGCAAATTTTGTATCTTGGTAGTTGTAAATAATATCCAAAATTACTCTGGAACAAAATTATGAGAAAAATCATGTGAATAATGTTTTGTTTGGGTGTAATAAAAACCTTTTTTTTAAGTTTGTGATAATATATTGTGAACTTGGATATTAAGTAAAAAGTAATGACATGTAAGGGCAGTCCTTCTGACGGTTTTCGGGCCAAGAGTATTGTCAAAAGTTATGATTGTTTTATATATTAAAAACATTTTCTAGATTATGTTTAATAAAGACATATTATTATTATTTATTTTCATGGTATCTGTAGTCCTGTTACAGAGGCATGTTATTGATAAAATATCTTGTGTTTTTAGATATTTGAAACCTTCTTTACACTCTTACTATTTAAACTTTTCCATTTGAATGACTTTTTAAAAGTTAAATTAATTCACTGATCTTTCGTGATATTTATTTTTTAGTAATATTATGGTTGTTCAATAAGGTAATTCCTTTAAAAAAAAGTATTTTGCAGTAACTTTTTTTATTTTTTAACATAATTTCTTTTTGTATATACTTTTCTAAGCGTTTTTCCAACTTTCTTAACACGTCCAAAAAGTAAGATTTCAAAAATTCCTCAAACAGCATCTGTTTGGGAGATGATTTCTTTGTTCGTCCCGAACCGTTGTCCGCCGAGCCATTTTTTCAAGTTTGGAAATAAGAAAAAGTTACTGGGGGCCAAATCTGGCGAATACGGTGGATGTTGTAACAATACCAACTTCAATTCCACGATTTTAGCCTTTGAAAATGCACAGGTATGAGACTGTGCATTGTCTTGATGAAATAGAACTTTTTTCTTTTTCAAATGAGGGTGTTTAGTTTTGGTTTCTTCACTCAACTGGTGCAATGATGCACAATACTCTCCAGTTATTGTTTTTCCTTTTCCAAGTAATCCATGTAAATAATTCCTCTTGCATCCCAAAAAACTGTGGCCATAATGTTTCCAGCCGATTTCATCGTCTTCGCTTTCTTCAGAGCCTGTTCTCCTTCAAAACCCCACTGTTTGGACTGTTCCTTTATCTCTGGCGTGTAGTAGTGAATCCATGTTTCGTCTACAGTTATGTATCAACGCAGAAATTCATCCGGATTGCGATGAAAAATCGCCAAATTAGCCTCAGAATCAACCATACGATTGCATTTATTCTCCGCTGGGAGCAAACGCGGCACCCATCTTACTGAAACTTTTTTCACTACCAGTTTTTCATGTAAAATTGAAAACAAAATACCTTCTGATATGTCTGTGGCCTCAACTATCTCGCACACTTTAAATCGCCGATTGCTTAACACCGTATCGTTGATTTTATCGATTATTTTGGGTGTAGTTACCTCTACTGGACGTTCCGAATGATGTTATTTTTTTGCTGATGTAAGGACACGTTTAAATTAATTTACCCAATAGTAAACAGTGGCAAACGCAGGGACAGATGTACCATGAACTTACAACTTGGCTTTGATTAATTTTGGTATTAAGCTTTTCAAATATAAATGTTTTATCACCGCTCGAAACTCACTTTTTCCATTTTTTTAAATAAACAAAAGTTTTCTGCTTCAATCAACAACAAAGAAACCACGTGTTCTATAAAGCTAAAAATGTTGTAATGATGGTTCCGAAAAACAAACGATTAGCAGTGATCCGCGCGTCATCTCTTGGATTTTATAAGTATTTATTGAACAACCCTCGTATTGAGAGTTTCTGATGGCCTACAGATTGTAGATTTGTTGTGTTGGATGTTTTGTTTATATAGCTTTAAAACTGCAAAATTTGAAAATAATAACATTTTAAAAGTGCTTTGTTAATTATATATTTTGCTTCAGAGACAAGACTATATGTTCCGAGAGTTGCTCGCACTGGAGATGAGGTTCAGTAATATAAGACTCTCACGAAGGCGTCACTCGACGATATGGGGCGGCGCTTCACTTTTGACGATGCTGTTAGAATCTATGACTGAATTGATACAAGCCGATTGGAATTGGGACTTTGTAATCAACCTGAGCGAATCTGACTTTCCTGTCAAGTAAGATAACTGCCGTATTAAGTTTTGCTCACATACATTAATTTTTCACAAAACAGTTTACTAGCAAATGCATTTATTTCTAGTAAAGAGCACCAAAGCAGTTCATTGAGAGGGTTCTTATTAATTAACCACTTTAATAATTTTAGGTTAGGCCTAGACTGATGAACCAACATATGTTTCTTGAACGTATTTACATTCCTTACCATAGCAACCAATAAAATAGAATAACAGATACAACAGTTGATTCGAATATATAATCTTTAATAATTTTAAGTTAGGCCTAGACTGATGAACCATTACCATAGCAACCAATAAAATAAAATAACAGATAAAACAGTTGATTTGAATGTAGGCTATAATCTTTAATAATTTTAGGTTAGGCATAGACTGATGAAACAACACGTGTTTCTTGAGTGTATTTACATTTATTACCATAGCAACCAATATAATAAAATGACAGATAAACAGTTTATTCAGATGTCCTGCTTAATAACACAAAATAATTTCTATAATATTTTTTATATTCATCACAATATCACCATAGAAGTTTACACTTCTTTCCTGTGTGGTCTTAAGCACACAATTTTCTATTGTTTCTCTTCGTTTTTTCAGAACAAACAAACAACTAGTGGAGTTCCTGACGGTGAACAGAGAAAGAAATTTTGTAAAATCTCACGGCCGGGAAGTGCAACGTTTCATCCAGAAACAAGGCCTGGACAAGACGTTTGTTGAATGCGAGGCGCACATGTGGAGAGCAGGAGATAGGATCTTACCTTGGGGTATAGGGATGGACGGAGGAAGTGATTGGATAGCGTTGTCTCGGCCGTTTGTGACGTACGTAACGTCAGCGAGGAAGGACCAATTACTGACTGGCTTACTTACAGTGTTTAAGTACACGCTGCTACCAGCTGAGGTACGTTTTCTGTAGAAATTAAGCGTAGAATAAAAGTAACTGTTTCAATAGTATTAATAATCTATAATTATTTCTTTTATTTATAATAATTTTTCTGCTTACTCACTTCCCCAGCAAGGGTTAGTAACTGAATTACAAGTAAAAAAAAACATGGACCAATACTGGGATTTGAACCCAGGACCTTTACTTTTCCGTGCTAATGTTCTGGAACCCTGATCACACTAGATATTGGTCGATGTTATAGACTAATAGACTGAGTACCTCTTATGAAACGACATTGAAAACAATCACAATTTTATTCGCAGCTTACAGGTGTGTTATTTATTGCTAATTTTAATTTGTGATAATTTTTCTGCTTACTCACTTCCCCAGCAAGGGTTAGCTTAACTAAATTACAAGTGAAAAATATGGACCAAGACTGGGATTCGAACTCAGCCATTCAGTGGTATCGCTCTGCCAACTACGTTGCGTTATTAGCGAATTTCCATATGAGCTATTGCAGTGGCCCTTATGGTGAGACCTGAGGTCGGAAGTAGCAAATGAGCACCGATCATGGTCCCCAGAATACGTTTTGGGGTCATTAAAAATTATATGTATATATATATGTCTTCGCACTCTAGCGGCCGCATTCCAAGTCCGATTTGGTCCAAATTTGGTACACGTGTTGGTTGTCTATGTCACTCGGACAAGTTCGTTAGCCAAAAAAATCCAACAACCGGAAGTACGTTTTTGACCGGAAGTAACTATTTTTTTAGATTTTTACTACAAGAATGAATTTTTTTAGAGTTTCTGAAAATATAAATGTAGGATGTTATTCTATACATTTTGTTTTTTTACGCGACCTTATAGCTCGCTTGGTTCCCATAAAATCGAACAAAACGTAAAATATAAAAGTACTTAGTTCAAAGCCATGTGGTGGATTTTACCATGGGGTTGGCGTGTAAAGCACACAATTCATTGTGTATTGGAGATCCTCCCAATACAGGGGTTGGGAATATACGCAATGTATTGTATATTGAAGATACTCCCAACATACGGAATGGCGTGCGAAGCACGCAATGCTTTCTGCGTTGAAGATATTCCCAATGAAGCCAACTCGCAAGGCAAACTCGCGAGGCCACTAGGCGCAAACAAATTCTACTTATATATTGCTACACACAGACAGCTGTTCAACGCCTTCGTGAGTAGACCTATTTCCCAAATTGTTGGTTAAAACCCTTAAACGTAGGCATATAAACTTAATTTTGGAAATTTGCTCAACTCACGGCAGCGGTCCAGCTGCGTGGTCGAATTATTACATATTATTGTTTTCTTTAGTTGGTAGTATCAAAATTTGTTTGAAATGTTGAATATTGATTAGTATTTCAAAAATTATAAATACTTACCGTATTATAATTTGATTCAAACATCTGTTGTTACATATTGTAAATAAAACAGCTGATTTGGATCGAAAACTTAACATAATTTTAGGTCAGCCCTACAATGAACCAAGACGTGTTTATTTGCAACCAATTTGGCAAATTTAGAATCCGGTAATTATTCTTCACTACCAACTGTTTTTATAGGTTAGGCAATAGCAAACACAAGGCTTACTACATCGAAATTCAAACACCTACAAGTATTCAAACTATCCCAACTTTATTTTTTATTATGTCTGTTTGACCAGTTTGAAATATTGCTTTACCGTATCACATTTTCTTCATATTTTATTGCTTGAAAGTTGCCTCTCTTCTATATAAAAATAGAAAATCTCTGTCCTTACCATTAATCATTCCTGTGAAAATATCATAGTGTACAATAATTGTTTGCATTTGCTTCGCTGTGAGTCGCCACGGAGGTTGGTGAGTGAAGCGCGCTGAGGGCGGAGGCTAGCGGAGTCTAGCATAACTAATTGTTTTTGTTATACACTTTGATTTGTTGTCCTTTTTCTTAACTTAAAGATAGTAGAGTTTAGAACATCTACAAGAGTAATTAAGCAACTGTTGTTTTAAATTACTTTTTCATTCAACTATTTAATTACATACGATTTTTAATCGAGACGTTTTCGTACTTCTCTCTTTGTTGCAGTCTTTCTTCCACACGGCTTTGCGTAATTCCATGTTTTGCGATACGTACGTAGACAACAACCTACACGTGACTAATTGGAAGCGCCGCCTCGGTTGCAAGTGCCAATACAAGCACGTCGTTGACTGGTGTGGCTGCAGCCCCAATAATTTTAAGACTGACGATTGGACCAGGCTTCAGGTAAGATTGATAGACTAACGTGAATACTTTGCTTCACCAAGGTTAGGCATTGGAAACATAAATGTGAAACACAACTCAAGCAAAGTGTAATATGCCTGAAGTTAAAACTGGCTTGGTTATTGTAAATAATGTAATTTTAATATCGTTGTCCCGGCTAGTTATCAACTCCTGTAAAAGTGAGTGCACATCTGTACGTTCGTGAGTAACATTATAATATAATGGCTGATTTCACCCATCATCTGTAATACTTAAACAAAACCTAGCGTCTATTATACTTTGGGGTTATGTTTACAACTTCAATCAATAATATAACGTCTTTTGAAATTGATTTTTTTTAAATAGGAGTTATAGAACTATGTAGGCTATCATGTTTTTAAGATTTGCTTTGATATTATAAAATGAAAATAAATTTAACTTTTATTTGTACAAATTGAAAGAAGAAATACACCCATTCGTTTAACTTCGGAAACAGTTGTACATCTTCGTATAACATATAAACATATTTGATTATTAATTTCTTCATTATATTAATAACTTCTAAATCATTTGATATATCAGTATGAAATAATAAGTAATTTAAAGATAGTATATTTATCTTTATTTTGATATATAATAATGTATATAAATACAAAATTTGAACAGATAGGCCTCAGGGCCGGATTTCCCAATAGGCCCGGGCCTATGGGTGCAAGCTCCCAGGGGGCGCGCGGCCAAGAGGAAAAATATTTAAAAAAATATCTAGAAATAAAAATAAATAGCCATAACTTAACATATTTTTTGAATTGATTACAAAAAAATCGTTGACCCCTCCCCAACATACAAACATACAAAATATCTAGTTTTACTTAATATCACAGTTTTTGTGTCACGTTATCAAAATACTTCATGTAAGCTGTGTGTTTTTGAAATTAAACCTATTTTATAATGTATTACAGAGTTTTTTTATTTATTTGCCCAAATGACTAAATTGAACAAAACCTAAGTTATGAACATAGCAATGGCCATGCTTTGTTGCGGGAATGCTCTGCGGGTTGGATCATTTTGTTTCAGTCCCACAAACGTGAGCTCACTAATTAATACATAAAATTACTAACAGTCTTAAGACGGCAATTAGTTAAGCCCAGAACCAAGTAAATTACTCAAAAAACTTGCAATGATAAAATTGCATCGTGGAATGGTGTTTAAGCAATTAACATGTAGGCCTGATATAATTTTTTAATAAAGGTTTTTGGGGAAATAACTTTAACCAGGCTAGGGGACGGAAAAAATTATTGGGCCTAGGGGCGCCAAAATGCTAAATCCGGTCCTGATAGGCCTACATAGTTTTATAAAATAATATCTAAATAACCCTTATAATTGTACACATTTATCGAGTTAAAAATCCACTCCGTATAGTTATGTAGGCCTGCATAAAGTTTGTTGTCCTTAAAAAGTACTTTTTTAAAAATGATGTATTTCTGATGTGTATCTAATTAATCTGCCTGTGATTTTTCACGGGGGCTTACTATTATATTAAAATAAAGAATATATGAAATAACAATTAGTTACAAGATGATAAATATTTATTAAACTAAAGAAACTTAACATTCACAAATTATGAATTGAAATTGGAATTGAATTTACTTTCAGAATTCAGATTTTAACAAAACAAAATATTGGACTTAGATTATATATATAAAAGGGTTTCTTAAAACTAATGGGCAATTAATGAATGATTTGGATGATAATGAGAAATTATTTACAAATAAAAATATTGTGAAAATTGTTTATGGATGATTTTTCACAAATAGTCAGGGGTTTACTAGTAATTTTTCCAGTACCAGAACTGACCAAAAGTGATGAAAAGGAGGGTCCGGAGAAAATGTTTATTTCTAAAACCCCTACTTTACGTGTCTTTGGTGAGTTTAAGGGTGCAGATAATATGCTTAATTTTATAAGAAAAGTGCACATCTATTATATGTAGCCTATTTTTGTACTTGTAGGCCATTAGGCCATATTATAGCACATAGCAAATTTTAGAGACACATACTATTTTAAGCAAAAACTTGACAAAATGTCACTTATTTAGTCAATAGAAATTTAAATCCTCGGTAAAAGACTGTAAACCTAAACACGTTTTATCTATATCAAGAAATTACTTTTTTATAAAAAACCAATTAAACACAATCAAGCTTATCATGAGAAAACTACACAGATGCTTGTTAGAGAATTATTCTAACAACACTCAAAAGTGACAAAACTAAATAGCATCACAATGTCAACGTCAAAGAGACCTGCCACTTTTTGACAGTTCGCGAGAAGTAGCATGTGCCGGGCGCATTGCGCGCGAGCCCAGGCGCAGTCGCATGTCGCTGAATACGTCAAAGTCAACGCTAGCAGACAACCTCTTAAATTGCCGTGAGGCCTTGTTCAGACACGTGTTCAGGTACCTACGTTTAAAATATTTTCCTCTTTCTATGCGACTTTTGACCTTGTATTTGTGATGGCATTTGTCAGTGTAAATCCATTGTTTGTATGTATTGCGTGTTGAGCTCTCATTTGGGATATTTATTTTTAATTAATTAATTGTGAAATGAGTTATTCGATAAGTATTAATCACTAAATGTTTTCCAAATAATATCGTGTTTGTTCTTATTTTGATTACAATAATCTCATCAATACGTTATACAAGTTTAAGCATCGCTGGTTTTTAAACCTTAACTCTGAATCATCGGCCTCTTATTTGTAGTAGTTTGCAGCGCTCGCCGAACATCAAAGGGCTGGCAAAAGATGTCTGGTGCTCCCAAATTGTCCCAGTTTGATTCCGAGCTGAGGGACAATGTGTGACACTTTACTGTAATTGGCTCGCATAGTCGCAACACACTGTAGTGTGGGGATATCTTTAGGGTTTTAGATTAGCGATTGGCGGATGTAAAATTCTGAACATTCTGTAAAATTCCGTGATCATTGGTAGAAGAGGTGGATTTCAAGCTATTCTTTATATGGAAATTTTGCACCGTTTCTAAAGTTAATTTTTACTAATGTTAATAAGACATGTATGTTGCTGATAATAGTTTGAAACGGACATGGCGTTACAAGCATTTTAGAGTTTTTTTATGAATCTAAATCACAAAACTCATTATACCTATAGTTGAACAAAATTAATATGCGTGTACAAAACTTAACAAGTTTTTTGAAAATATTCATTGCTTTTATTTATGATTCCAGGGAACTGAACCTCGGCCACTATATTTTGCTAGGAAGTTTGAACCTATCATTAACCAAGCAATAATCCTACAGTTGGAAGAATGGTTGAGTGGTGCTTATCCTAGCAGTGAGTATAGTTTTATTTGGGAAGAATGTCTGTTTATTTAACACGTTCAGTGCGTTAACCGATCATACATCTGGTGAACAGCACTACTAGTTAGAATATTTTTGTTTTTAGAATATTTTAGAATATTTTTTTATTTGTCAGTAAATATTTCATAAAATACATTGACACGTCAAATCATTCAAAAAAAAAAAAAAAAAATTTAAATCATTCAAAGTCCGTGATTTTCCTTGAAATTCATCCATAGTGTAAAATGACTGTTTACACAGAAAGTTTTTTAATCTTAAGCTAAAATTTCTGTCATTTAGTTTTTTCAATTCTTCTGGTAGCTCATTATATAATTTACTGGCTATAATTACAGGTTTTATATGAAACTTAGCTAATATAACATATGGTAAATTTATAAGATTTTTTGATCGGGTATTATAATGATGTATGTCCCCCCTGCAATTTATTTGGTTAAGATTAGCTCGAAGATACATTAAGCTCTGAAAAATATAAAGGGAGTACAAAGTTAAGATGTTAGTATCTTTAAAAATTTCTCTGCAGTGATCTAATTTACCTGCTCCGGTAATAACCCTTACTGCTTTCTTTTGCATGGTGAATACCTCTTGGGAATGAGAAGATAGACCTTGCGTCTACCGCCAATTAGAAGGCTCCCCCCCCCCCCCCAAAGACGCATATGTTGAGTCTTCTGCCCTGAACATGTTAAGTAGTTTGGAAGTTAATGTTTGTGTAGCACTTACTATATTTATATTCAAATTGACAATATACAGGGTTTTCATAAAATAATTGTGGGGTTTAACTGTCTGTAAAAGATATAATCTGTACTAATATTATAAATAGGTAAAATTTATTTATTTGTATGTAGGGGGTAATCTCTAGAACTACTGAACCGATTGAAAAATAGTTTTACTAATAGAAAGCTACACTATCCCTGAGTAACATAAGCTATAATTAATTTTGATAAAAACTTTTTTATTTCAGTATTTGTAAATTTAGTTGAAAAAAAAATCTTAGGTTAGGCCTAGACTGAGGAACCAACTTATGTATTTACATTTATTACCGTAGCAACCAATTGAATAAAATAACAGATGAAACAGCTGTTTGCTCCAATATTTCCACTAACAACTGATTTCAAGCTTTGAAGCAATTATTTTTACTTCTAACTTTTAGGTTAGGTTTTTATTGAAGTGTAGACCTGAGCCTTATGGGTTCTTTTAACCTTTATTATAACTGCTGTTATAAACATATACAAAATAATTTGATTTGAACATTTAACATTATTTACCGTCTTAGCTTTGGGGTTATTGTTAATCCTACACCTTTGTTATAAAGAAAACGTAACATGATGATGTGTATAGAAGGTGCCAACGGGGTTGGCGTGCGTAGCACGCAGTGGTTTCCCCTAGTTATTGGATAAAATGAAAGGAGAAGAGAAAGAATTTATTGAAATTTTTTGTTTATTTGACATCTTTGTTTGATGTCTATGAATATTTTATCAAGTTTGATAAAATCTGTGTTTAATTTGAACTACATTTAACATATTTTGTTTTAATTAATAATATCAATTTATTAACTTGTTAAGGTGAAAATTGTGTGGGAGGGGGGGGGGGGGAGGACATATGCTAGTGTCACTTCTATACAGCTTTGATCTGCTTGTGAACGCTCAAACTTGTAACACTGACAGCCATGTAACAGAAATGCTACATGATGATAATAAATCAGCAATTTCCCATAATGTCTAAAGCATAGAGGTTTGGTCTAAATAAAACAAAGGACGCAATATATATAATAATAAACGTTTATAATTCTTGTATACATGTAAATTCTTTTGTGACGCAAAACAATTAAAGTAGAATCATTTAAATAAAAGTAAATAAAGTAAAAAGCAGACTATTAGTAAATAAAATAAAAGCAGACTTAAAATATATTAATCAATAAAAGTATGTAACGTGTGTGAACTGTATAAGAAATTATTTTAACGAGTAGTGCGGTTGAAGCGAACGGTAAAAAAGAAACAATTAAATAATTGCACAATGGACAGTTTAAAGAACTATTGAAATTAAAAAATAAGCACATGTGAGAAAATTAAAATATGTATCAGCGAGTATAACAGGGCACAACATAACATTGGTACACAAGTGTCTGAACGCAGTACAAACAACAAGCGTTAAAACAAGACTGATGGAGAAGGCATTGTACGTTCTGCCTACGTGACTAACAAGTAAAAGGAACGTACTAGAACGAAAAACATGGCGGATGGACTGTGTGCATAGTAAACGGCAGGTGGTGTGAAATTTGTTAAGAAATGTAGTTTTTTCAGTAAAATACCTTGAACCAATCTTATTTCAAAGTGAAGTAGAGGTGTTTCAACGTTTGTGAAAATGTAGAAAACAAAATCGATGGAGTGAAATGTGAGATAAATGAAGTAATAGAAGGTCGCCCATGTGCTTGGACAAAACGCACGTCATGATTCGTGATACTTTGTGTTAATTGTGTGAACAACAAAATCCTAGGTAAAAAACAGTGCAACGAATAACGCAGTAAGTAATAATGGCCATAGAACATACATTTTTTTTAGTCTGCAATTATGAAATTTTAATTGTTCTAACAAGTAACTTCCTTTGATCTTATTGCGTCATATCTTAAACTAGGGTTGACAACCCTTTGTATAGATTGTATATAATTGATTTGTTTGTATGTTTCTTGTAATGTTGATATATCTTGTTGTAAATAATCATTTTTTTAATATGTTTGAGTAAACAATGTTTAATATGTTCTGCTACAATGTCTTAGACTCCTTTATTTAGCCACACACGTCCACAAGTCATTACTTGGCAGTCAAGTATTCACCCCTGAGAAAATTAAATTAATAGAATGAGTCGTTAATAGTAATTGATAATTAAAGATAGATAAATGCATAAGTATTAATGGAGCATAAATAGAGTTATATGTGGATTATTATGAGTATTATGATATTATTATTTTTTTTATTTTGAATTAAACGAAGGTGATTTCAAGTTTTTTATGAGTAAGGTGTAAGGTGAATTAAGGTAAAGAGAGCATAAGGTGTAATCGTTGGAGTTAGAGGAGATACATGATGTATGGTGATTTTGAGTAAATGGAGGTAAAGTGGTAAGAGGTGTTTCTTGGTGATTAAAGGTATATTGTGAACGACGATTTTTTTGTGTATTGAGGTAAATGAGTAAATGAGGTGAAGGAGAGGTGATAATTATTAGAAAATAATCCACATATAGCATTTTTATTATTTTTGAGTATTTTTTTTTTATTTTTGAAACTTTTACCGAACCCCATTTTTTTTTAACACTTTATACATATATATATTTTCATTTTTTTAACCTTCCGTTACAAACTGAACTCATATCACACGTAAACCCAATAAATGCTCTTGACCTCGCCTTAGTGTAGGTTTACACCATCCATTTTTTTCCTTCCGTTGCGTTACGATTCCGTTTTTTTCTAAAAACGGAAGGGAAATGATAGGTTGTTCGAACTTTGCGTTTTATCATCCCGCAGCCTCTCTGTTAGTACCGCATCTTCTTCAAAGAAGATCGAGAAATAATAAAATTCCTTCAAGATAACAAAAACGGAGGAGAAAAACATATGAAAGCAAGCGGCAGGTGGCAACAACACTGTTACTGCCTAGGTGTTGTATCTGATCCTTCCTTCTTTCTGGCGGAACCGGTATCCGTTTCACCAAGCGCTTGTTGCAGTAGCTTCCTTCCCGCTAAACGGATGGAAAACGTGTAGGAAACAAAACTGGACAATTCCAATTTACCAATTGGGATTAATGTCTTGTCAATGTCCGTTAACCAAACAGCAACGGAAGGCAAAAAATGGTTGGTGTAAACCTACACTTACGGTACGTCGAACATCAGGCTTCAATGATTTTATGTTCATGTGTGGCGATGGCAGAACATTGCATCCTCAAGTCGATTCAGTGCTCTTCGACAGAAAAAAATCACTGATTTTGCTTCTTAAGTGTGTGTAAATTAGTTATTTTTCTGTTTAGGAGTGATTAAAAATGATTCTACAGAATTGTATAAATGGAGCTGTAAGTAACCAGCTTTCATTCCAATTTGGTTTCAGATGTTTTAATCCAGCATAGGCTCTATGTATGTCTCTATTTTAACTTTTTTACAACAATAAATGCACATTTTCTTCACGAACGTCTTTTTAATCTCTCATGTTTTTAAATTTAAAAAATCGGTATGTTTTCTGAACTCTGTTTGGGATAAGCTGATTTTCGCAATAGCGGGGTTCGGAATAGTTGGACTCTACTGTATTTATGAAGAATGGATTACAAAAAATGTTTGTTTTCAAAACAATCAATGATGGTTGTTTGCAGATATGACAAACCTTCATAGTTACTGGCAAAGTGTATACCACCATCAAGACCTCAGTCCTCCGTTTGACGACACACTGGGCACTTACACGGCCAGTTTGAGTAGGCTTGCAGCCAAACACTTGTCCAGCTCTGCGTTCGACTGCTCAGTCACCGCTGAAAAAGTGTTTGAAGTCACTTCTTACCTGAATAATGACATCTACAAGGTAAATTATTGAATATCATGTCAAATTTGTTTATCTGTCTTGGTGGTACAATCTCAAATCTTAGCAATATTAAATTATGAATTAATTAAGGCTGTTAATCAAAACACCAGTGATGTTAGTTTGGCCAACTAGACTCGAGTATTGTAGCTTCCTCTCATTGTTTACTTTAAGATTTAAAGTTCATCCAAATAAATCATTATAAGACACAAAAACTGCCCAAAACTAAATATGTTTTTTTTTTAAACTTGTTGCTTTAAAAAACTAATTTTAAATGGAAGCTCTTCATACTGTGAATGGTGCATTTATATTTGCTTCCTTGTTTTGAGTTTGCTCTGTGTGTAATATATGTGAGTTTCAGGGATTTTAAAATACTTAAATAGAGGTATAACGTAAAAGGGGTCGTAAGGTAAATTTTGGACATTTAGCCTAATTTAAAAGATTTAGTTATTTCATAAAAACAATAAACATAGAAATTCAAAGGGGGATTGCAGACAAATTTAATTTCA
>JAGFPH010003394.1:0-11046 GCA_018207615.1 Philaenus spumarius | reverse complement strand
TTTCGAATTTTTTCAAACCCTTTCTTAGTGAGCACCTATGGCCCTAGAGGAAGCTACATACCAAATTTCATTCAAATCCATTCGGTAGTTTTTGAGAAATCGTGATGAGTGAGTCAGTGGGTTTTCGCTTTTATATATATAGATATAGATGTGTATTTGTACTCCAATGGCCGCATTTTACATCCGATTTAGTACACTGGTTTGTTTTCTAAATCGCTCGAATGAGTTCGTTAGCCAAAAAAATCTATCAACCAGAAGCACAATTTTGACTGTAATTTTTTTTAGATTTTTCGTACTAGAATGAATTCTTTTTAAGGTTTTATATAAAAAAATAATACAAGAGTTATTCTACAAATTTTGTTTTCTACACGACCTTACCCCATCGTCTGGTTTTCTCAAAATCGATCAAAACATGAAATACCATAAAAGTACCCGGTTCAAATCCACACGGGGCAGCTTCTCTTCCGAAGCCGACAGCTGGGGTGCAAATTCCCAAAGCGAGTTTGTTCGCTGCTAGCGCAGAGAAGCAGTCCATAATCCGAGGCCGCAAGATCGAGCAAATATCTTTTCGAGTTTCCAAAGGACGTTGTGGTCCTTTTTGGTCAATATATCAGCTAAGTCTTTTCCAATCAGCCTGACCGGGTATGTTAGCCACTGGGAAAAGATTTTATTTCCCAGTACTGCCATATGTTTTATTGGCCAATGATATCACACACTTGATACTTAATCTTGTTAAGTTTTACGGTCTGGATAGCTTCCTTGGTGTTCACAAATAAGATTGCCTGAATTTCTCCATCAAAGCTCAATTATACCACACTGATTCGTACTACGTATATGAACAAATTTACCACAGTAAGTAGATTACAATCTGGTCCGTATTACTTTTACATGCTCAACTAATTAATTTGTATTTTTATTTACAGTCGCTAGTTGTAAGCTCCGACTACGATCAGAAGGAACAAACCTCTCGCAATCTGCTCCGCTCGTTGGGAGTATTCTCAGAACCATCCGTAGTCTACTATTTTATCAGCGGAACCGAATCGTACAATCTGACATTTCTCTGGGTCGACCCGGTGGGCGTTTTGGCTGATGTTTCCGAGTTTTCTGTGGACGAAACTTCAACTGTAAGTTTAAAATTGTTTGTTTTGTTTTCCGTGCTTCTTTTTAAATGTTTGAACTAAATTGATTGTTTTGGAAAACATCTTGGCCGTTAAGGGCTGAGTTTGAATAACTACGTGATAAGCCATGTTTTATTTGAGTATGAAGCCATTGACCTAATTTTTAGTCCAAAGAAATTGTATTTATGACTTTATTCTTGAGTGATTTTGCATTCAAATTTTTATTTAAATCTAGGAAATATAAATCAATATGTTTCTTGGAGGCTATTTTATTTTTGTATTAAATTTTAATGTAATTGTGTAATTAATTGTAAGTTAAATTAATGAATCCCGAGTTCATTGATAATAATTGCGGTACATATAAAGTCAATGTTTGAAAAGCTGAGTTGTATATTTCAGTTATAATTTTTAATTTTGTTTTATTCATTTTAGGACAAGCGGACAGACACTTGCTTTATAGTAATTTTTTTCAATATTGCAACAGATACAAAATTTGAAGAGCATGTGGTGACAAATTTACGCAGATTAAATGAAACCCCGAACCACAAAAATTAAGAGGGAAGATATAATACCTGAACAACTTCAGTATTGGTGTAAAAGCCCGCTGAGTATGATGACTATGTTCATTGAACTTAAATTTTTCATCAGGTTGTTCAGTAGGACAGATGAGCTATGCAGTGACTCTTAAGGTATGTCCCCACTCATGCTCTTTCCCTTTCATCTTCAACTTGCGCTTCTTTTTTCTTTTTAACTTACCTTTAGCCCATGCCTCTAGAGGCATTCAATTTGCTGTCCACAGTTGTTCAACAGTTCACTCCTCACAAGATGGAAAAGTCGGACGCGTGTTACTTTGGCTCGCATTAAAATGCCAAAGTATTGAAATCTTGCGAAAATTCTAAAAAAATTTACTCCCACATTTTATAACTATTCTCAACATTTCAAGGTCTCTGAACACGATAAAGCAATACAAAATTTGTTTCCGTATGTCTATCTGTCTATGGACACAATATAAAGCACTCACAGACGTCGTAGAAAACTTCTGGTGGTGAAAAAATCTTTGTAATTTTATTGCGGAGAGTTGAAAAAGCTTTTGAGCTTTCTAGCGTGACAGCAACATGACGTGCGTGACAAAAAGTCACATTTAAAAAAAAAACATGAGCCGAAGTCTTGAAAAAGTGGTTCATCTTTTCATCTGGTTTGCTTGTTGCGAATAGTTCTGCTTTCATTGTGATTTCGCGGAGTAACAGGAGAAAAAGAAAACGTTGACGAGCGATCTGGACAAAACATTTTTTGAGAAAAAGTAATGAAGATTAATGGAACTTAACGTAGATAATGGTTTGTTCAGGAATTTTTACTAGAATGTCTGAGGGAAACTTTCATGAACCATGAAACCATGATTGAGCCGGACAAAAACACTCGCTTCCAAAATTATGTTTCTCCTGAAATCAGGCTGGCGATTACGTTAAAGTTTCTAGCTACCGGAGATTTTCTATCATATCTGTTTAAAATTTCAAATTAATGCATTAGATTGTCGGCAATAAACAGTAGCGATTTATACGCAAACCATGGTGATTCGTACACATTTTCCGCGGCAGAACCCGGTTTCCTTTTTTAATTTTTTTGTGTTCTTTAGCAAAATATGATCACAAGGATTTTATTTTAGTTTTCACTTTTTCGAAGGTTAACTGGTGCTTGTCGGCCAACAGCTTAAGATTATCGCGTCTAACAATGGTGTTTGTGTAACCAGAGTGGTTGACGTCCCACAACGCCGGTAGCAGTCTGTACTCAATGAAATTTAAAATTGCTTCTGAAGACCGCGACAGTATGACGAGTTTAAATGAAAAGACGAACGGAATGAGGCAAGAAAATCCAAAGGTGGTCGATTTACTTGCAATAAGGCATGCGCTATCGAATTCTGAGAATTTTACGGGGGAAGAGGCAGCGCCTACGCTTGCCACACGTTCCCTTCACCGTGCGTCATGTTGAAATTGAAAGGGAAAAGGAAAGCGCACGAGTGTGGACATAGCTTTATGGTGAGACCTAAGAGTCGGAAGTTGTCAAGGAACACCAATTACGGTTACCAGAACACATCATTGAAGGTTATATATATTTATATGTATACGTGTGTTCGCACTCTAACGGCCTCATTTTACGTTTGATTTGGTACTAGTTTTCTAAGTGGCTCAGACGAGTTTGTTAGCCAAAAATTCAACAACCCGAAGAACTTGTCTTAGCGAAAGTAGATTTGTTTTTAGATTTTCGTACTAAAATGTTACTTGGGGGTTTATCTGCAAAATAAATGGAAGAGATTATTCTTGATGTTTTCTTACACGACCTTATATTATAGCTCGTCTGGTTACCCCGGAATCGATCAAAACGTGAAATACCATAAAAGGACTCGGTTCAAATCTACGAGGAGGATTTCACAGTGGGACAACTTCTGTGAGGCCGACGGCTGAGATGCAAACTCGTGAAGCAAGTTTGTCCGCTGTGAGCCAAGCAAAGCACAGTAAAAAATCCTAGGCTGTAAGGTCATGGTGCAAACTCACGGAAGAAAGTAGGGCGTGAGGTGCAAACAATTCTACTTATATATTTCAACAAGCAGGAAGCTATCCAACGTCTTTGTGAGTAGACCAATTTCCCAAATAGTTGTTTGAAACCCTAAAACAAAAACTTAATTTTGAAAATTCGCTCAACTCATGTCAGCGATTCAGCTGCGTGGTCGAATTATTTGTTTCTTATTTTTGTGGTTCGGTGTTCGTTTAATCAGAGCGCAACAGATGCGTTAAAATGAAACGAAAAACCCAGGTTTACATAAATGTGTAAAACGAAATTTCTTAAAAGTAAACTCTTTTTTTAGTAAAAGGTTGGTCACTGGTGTTTCAGATAAACTCAATAAAATCATCTCTAAAAACTCCTCTCCTGCCTGGAGTCTGGTTACTGAAGCTGGTGTACAACAACGCAGTCATTGCGCAAACTGACTTCCTTGTTTTGCCTCTTCAGTACTCGTCTGTGATGTCCATCTCTCAACGGCAAGCAGAGTAAGTTTTTGGAATGATTTATTTCACTGTTTTTTGTATGCAGGGTGGTAGAAAAGCATGGAACTGCGTACAATATATATAGGATGTCTTAAAAGTCAGTAACCATTTATATTTTTGTAACCATTGCAGATTTCGCAACAAAACTTGGTTCATCATATCTCTACCAAAATAACTAATTTTTAGGGGGACGGCCTGCAGGGAGTCGAAGGAAAGTATTAAATAAGAGCGTAGTCGAGTTGAATTTAGTGTATCTTAGGAGAACACAATGCCGCAAATCAGACTTTAAAAGGTTCACTCTATGCAAAATGGGGGCCGTTTAAAGTTACAATATTGGGCATTTTGAAAATGGCTTAATTTTACTTATTATCATTAGCTGTAAAAGCAAAACTCCTAAAATCTACACTAGAAAGATACTACAGAGCAGGCTACTACACCCGCCTAGCTCACTGTCATTATTTAAATGACTGTAGGTCCTAAACTTTTTAGTAAGAAATGTAAATACCCAAAAAGTCATACAACGATTGGTTTCTTTTAAAAATGTCATTAAGAAATGCTTTCTTCACCTTTCCAATATGGCAGAATACATGATTTATTTAACTTTTGAGTAATAAAGATTAACATTCTGTCCAGGATACTTCACGGAGGACCAGGTCAGCCTTACAAATCAGCGAAGGATGCTGACACCTGGAACAAACTACTGGAGCCTCCAGATCCTGTGTTACTGAGGAGATCTGTAGCCAATACCAAGAGGATCGGCAAAGACTTGCTACAGTGGATAGATAGCCTTACTTCTAGGTTGGTCATTTAGTAGCCTACTTCTTTTATTATTATATTTGTTAATTATACAGCGGGATTCAGGAAGACACTATCAGGATGTGGTCTAGTAGTGAAAATAAATAAAAAAGTTCCTATAAACATAGGTTTGGAAATGCTTTGTTTTTAAATTATCCCCCGTTTTGTTTTTTTTAGAAAATACTTAATATCTTAGGATGTAGGAAATTTATTGATCGCAAATTTTGTATACATATTTTACTCATGTACAAAAAACTAAAACCTTTTCATATATTTTCAAATTGGCGGCCGTTTATATTTTTTGATGTAAAATATCTCGAACAAATTTAGCCAACTTTACAAAACATTCCTTTTTAATGACAAATATATTTGATCATTTCTGCAACTTAAAAGATAACTTAGTTATTGGCTAAAAACTAAAAAAAATTATTTACAAGTGTTTACCCAATAACTTGGGTTATCTTTTTCAAGTTACAAAAATAATTTTTAAAAAAATGTTAGGTTTGTCATTAAAAAAGGAATTTTTGTTGCAAAGTTAGCGGTTTTAAAGATGGATGGCATTGAGCAATTTGAAATTTACAAAGCATTCAAAAAGAGATTTGTTGAATGATACACTTAACTACTGATCTTACTCGTTGTACGATACCACGATGACGTTTAAAGATAACATAGAGGACAAGCCAAGATAGACAACTGTATTTCAGTGGCTCCCGAACCGTTGGTGTCCACCTTAATGTTAATTGGTTTTGATGTTTAAGTTTTGTAGTGTTTTAATGTTTTAACGAACTCTCACGAGCGTCTGAAGATGGAGCATACATTCTGAAACGCATAACATATAGTTACAAGTAAGTTACAAGATGGAGAAAGCACTCAGAAACTTAGGTATTCATATTATTAACGTTATCAACGAGTTTATTCGATTCTACTCATATCTGTTTGGTTTTAATTAGAACTGTAACAATACCAAAGATTTAACACTGCTTTGTGTAATTCAAGCTACTTTCTGACATTATTGTTATCTTATTTTTCAGGTTAAATTTTGATTACAAATAATTTGTGCTGCAGTTTCTTTGACTGACTTTGATACTGCAGAGTTTCTTTGCATTTATTTTTGTTAAAAATAAAATACTAAAACATTCTTAATCTAAATTTATTAATGTACTCACTAATTATTATTATTAATATTATGGGTTGGGGGGGGGGGGGGGGGGGGATTAGTTTTTTTTAAGTGCTTCTTTTTCTTAGTTTAGTACGTACAGTAAATATTTAATTTGTATACAACAATATGTAGCCTATTTCTTTTATGTATTTAATTTTTGACTAATTGTAAATAATTCTGCAAAGTTAAGTTTTAATTTTTTATAATTTGTAAAAAATATTCAAAAAAGTTTTAACTACTTGAGTATATTTTTTACTACAGTAGAACCCCTGCTAGTCCGACCTCGGATAAACCGACTCCTGCTTAGTCCAACCATACCGCCATATCGGCGATTGTTTATGTTTTCGGTGTGTCTCATGAAGCAATTGGTTCAATTATTACAAAAAGCAGTTCACCTGTTTGCAATGTCAAGCAATTTAAAACAAATCTGGCAATACGAGGTGCATAGGTTTGCCTCTTCCTGATTGGAATAGCGTGTGGCGAGGCTCTCTCACTATTACGACTGCGTCGTTCTCAATCTTTGGCCTTAAAGCAGTTTAAATCAAATTACTGTACATATGGTCACGTGACTAGCTGACTCATCATTTGCGATAAGAGTTAGTAGACCGTTGACACGTCTAAATCATGAATAGCAGCCTTTACATTTAGGCGGTTTACTGTCGGGAAAGAGCATGAGAAAGAGTCTTTGTGTAAAGGTTACAGATGGAGTGGGGATTTGCGTACAGGCTAGCATGGATATAATCACGGGCCTAGAGTTTTCTAGAAGTCTAAAGACGATACGCGCATTCCCACACTCAAATCTTCGTAAGATCGCACCTGTGAAAGAATGTAAGTGTAAAGACTACTTTATCGTCTACTAAGTAAAAGAACGTTACAGACTTTTTTTTCTACCTGAAAACAACAAGAACATTAAATTTTTAATGTTTCATGAATTTTTTACTGTACAGTGCTTGTGTTTTGCATCATTCTTTTTCTGTGTTTTCGATTAAAACTTTGTGTTTTATTACATTTTAATATAAATAAATGTGTTCCTCTGATAACCCAACAATACTCTCGGTCCCGTTGGTAACAGATTAGCGAGTTGGTTCTACTGTACTTTACCCCAAGAATCTAAATTTAAAAAGAACATTGAGAAAATATATTTTTTTACTCTTAAAGAGCGGTAGCCTATATTTTAATTTAGCCCTTTAATGATTAATGCTTTATTCTAAAATTCTCATCTCATTTTCTTGAGAATGCCCTACTAAATCTAAAATCTCATTGTTCTTCTAAAAGTTACACACCTCCAAATCAAACATTAACATGTTCAAGTATCTAACCAGTGTCCTCCAACCTCAACGGTTGTTTAAAATTTCAACTTTAATCTTTAGTCAAAACCAGGATTAATTTACTTGCTTCAGATTTTACACAGTCGTAGACACCTGTATAGTCGCAAACAAAGTGACAAATCTCTGTAGATCTCTTCAGCTGGAACCTTGTCAGTCGACTATCTGGAGTTCCCTAGCTCCTGATCCAAAGTCCTCCGTCACTACGATAAATAAGACTACAGGATTGTTAAACAGGTGCGTATACACTACTTTACATGTTAGCTGAAACGGAATCTTGTTTTATAAAATCTATTTGGCATTGTTTATTCTCCGTTGACCTACGAGGTCTGTCTAAAACGTTTGGTGAATGGTGTGATAAAAACAGAATGTACGTTAGAAATACTTTTGTTTGCCTTCAAAATACTCTCCACCAGACACATTGCACTTCTGACAACGTTCGTATAGCGCCTCAAAACTGTTGGAGAAGTCTTCATGTAGAATCGTTTTCAGAATTGCCGTCACTTGGTACTGGATCTCTTCGACGTCCGCAAACTGTGGTCCCTTTTACGCCTTCTTAAGATGTCGGAACAAAAAAAAAAAAAATCAGCAGGATCTGTAGAGTACAGTAGCTGTTGCAAAACTGTCACGCTACGCTGAGTCAAAAATTGGTGTACAATGATGCTGGTATGCGATGGTGCATTGTCGTGCAGTAACATCCAAGCAGTTAGTCGTTAACATTTGTGGCCTAACACTCCGGATGCGCTGCAACAAACGTCCAACCTCCAAGTAGAATGCGGCATTCACTGTTTGGCCAGCAGGAACGATTTCCTTATGGATAATTCCTTCTTCGTCAAGAAATGTGACCAACATGGTTTTCACTTTGGATTTTTCCATTGAGCTTTTTGTTTGTCTCGGGAAAGAAGGTGTCCGTCATTCCATTGATTGTCTTTTCGTTTCGGGGTCGTACTGATAACATCAAGTCTCGTCCCCTGTGTCAATGGAATCCAGAAAAGTCGGATCCCGGTCACACATATCGATGAAATCACCACTGGCCTCAAAACGTTTTGCTTTTGAATCATCTGTTTGGATGTGCGGTACAAATCGTGAACAAATCTTGCCTTTCCCCAATTCTTCAAGGAAGATGGCCTCACTGTGTCTTTACTAATACCCACTTCTTCTGCTATTAATCGCAGAGTCAGTCGCAGTTTTTTTGTTAGTATGCTCGCACACGTTCAGTTTTTCCTGCCTCCTGCTTGTGGATGGTCCAAACACGGTTCGTTCTCCACCGATTCTTTGCCACCGCAAAAGAGTGCAAACCAATTGTACACACAGCATCCTGCCCCCACTCTGTTGCAATGACTGTAAAAGTACTGCAATACAAGCCTCGCTCAATTCCCGACAGATGGCAGGTCGAGATATGTTCATGCCTGCGTACGCATGCACTCGTGCTGTTTCAAGCGTTGAATACCAATATATTAGACCTTTCACTGAACGTTTTAGACAGACCTTGTAAATCATTCAATGAGTGAAAGTAAAATTACATTAAAAAAGTCCAATGTAACAATAAAATTAAATAAGGGAACAAATAACTAAAATTAAACAAGAATATATAAACCGTAAATAACTACAAAATACTTACAATAACTTTGATTTTAAGTTAAATCAAAGAACAAATTTAGTTAAAAACTAAAAGATGTCCACGTTTGGACTGTCCTAACCTTTAAAATGACACAATCAGAATAATTTTCTGATCATTATTATTCCAGTAATCTTATTACCCGTTTAACATTGCTTTTATGGGAGTTGAAATTCAAGAGGGTGGCTGGGTGTGCCGATCCTTAATCTTAAACATTTATAGTTAAAACAATTTTGGTTCTGTGAAACTTGCCAATAGTTTATTATCTTCCAGTTGTAAGTGTTTTTAATTGATTTTATGATTTTAGATGGTGACACAAATTCAGGCCCTAAACGTTTGGGCCTCTCTTAGCTGTGACTTCGGCCTACTTGCGCCTTGTGATAATAGAGTTGACCAGAATATATTTTTGTGTACTATTGTACAGCCTGCCTTTGTTACACGTACTGGGGGATATCTTTTAAAAGAGTTAATGGTTTCAAATTCGTCGTTATGTTGAAACTTTCATTTAAAAGTGTTGTGGTTGATTTGAAGTATTTTATTATTTTAAAACCACTTGGAAAATTTAGTACAGTAAAACATCACTTATAGGAACTAACAGTGGCGTTAGCAGGATTTTTTTTGGACAGGCTGATCATTAATTTTCATGAACCGCTTTTACCTTTCCAAAAACATCTTGTTTTTGATTGATTTTTGATCTTTCATCAGACAAACAATAAGAAGCTGTTCAACTGTTTTGTTTTCAAAATAATTTTAATCAGTCTCATTTTAGATTAATTTAAGAAATAACGTACTACTTTGTTCGTGAGGTCTACTGTATAATGTAGGCTATGCGATGCCAACAAGGCAGCTTCAGTGACCCGATTAAGCCTCGTTACTGGGTAGTAGAGCGATATTTCACAAACTGTGACTTTGTTGCTCATATTTGAAAGTCGCAGTCACAACCTGCGACGAGCTGTGATAAATACCAGTGGAGTTAGATGTCCGTGACTGGCTGGGCTTCATGGAGTCGCGGACATTGACGCTGCACTCTAGCGGGAAATCTTTAACTAAAAATCATGTGCTTCTGCTTATTGGTTTAACGAGAAATAATTCGGTTAACGAGTAACAACAGTTAACAATAAATAAAACAATAGTATGCTCTATACACAGTAGGCTAAGCTAAAATTTCAATTTATTTTATTTATCTTTTGTTATTTATTTACAAAGGCAATGAGTTTAAAAAGAAAATGGAGTGGTTTATGGATTTCTTTTACTATCAAAGCTAAAGATTCGGTAAATAAAGTTCTTTGTAAAGGACACTGCAATGTGCTTATCTACTGACTATGAACACAAGACACTAATTGTTTGTTAAGCATTTGTTAATATTCTCGAACGATATCCCAAATTTTCTTTTAGAAACCCTTAACAAGGTAAAAGTGACGGACAAAAATTTGTTAGTTCCCCTGTTAATTGGAATTTTTAAAGGGTCCTAGTGGTTAAATTTTTTTTTTTACATTTTCTGTTTCTTTTAAGTTTTGTGCACATTTTGATACCAAATATAATGTTAAATTTTTTTTAGGAGACAAACCTGGGTGGTTATCATTGCCTATGTAATGTTAAAAGATTCTTCTAAATACTTTTTGTTTTATTTTGAAAAGTTCTTTGCTTCTCCCTTTTTGCGCCCACTATGGAGCAAACTGTAGTTTCAAAGCAAGACCCAGAAGTTTTATAAACATATTTTAAAATCTCAATCATAGAGGCATTGACAGTCAATGTTGGTCACACTGACTTGTGATCACATGTTAGGTGAGCGGAAATGATTAAAAAAATTGTTTAAATAACTACTATTTTAGTTTTTGCTCATTTCCCATATGTTTTTTAAGCTTTAGGTACATTTATCTCAGAAACTATCAAAGGTACAGCTATGAAATTTTCATTACATGTTCAAAGCCATATAATGAACTTAAAACTAAAATTATGGCAAAATATTTAATTTTATTAAACTTAGAAATCA
>JAGFPH010003393.1:124378-153421 GCA_018207615.1 Philaenus spumarius | reverse complement strand
CTTGAAAAGTTGGGTTTACTTGGTATAAATTCGTGATGAACTACAGAATTGCAGTCAAAGAAAATAACCATCATCAGTTTGACATATAACCGACTCATACCGCTTCCAGAGCAAAGAATCGCTCAAGTAATGACAGACTTCAAGGTAGAATTCACGCTTGAAAAGTTGGGTTTACTTGGTATAAATTCGTGATGAACTACAGAATTGCAGTCAAAAAAAAAAAAAAAACCATCATCAGTTTGACATATAATCGACTCATACTGGTGGATATACTAGTAGTGTATATCCACGTTTACAGCTTTGAAAGACCTGTGCTAACTTCGTAGCACGCGAAAACCGTGAAATTTTCGCACTTTTTTCACTATATCTCCTAAACTATGCGTTTTTTCATAAAAGATGTTATTTACGTTTTTAAATTTACATTTTTAGATGAAATTTGCTACAATTTGAGACCAGAACTAGCTCTATAGCGCAGGGTTCAGACCCAATACAGCCCTCCAAAATTGGCAATATTTTTGCAAAAAAGTGTAATTTTAAAATTTGGTTAACTTTCGACGCCGAAATCGGGGAAAATACTCATTTTACGTGATAAATCATAAGGAAAGATGTAGCGAATATTATTAGCTTTAATTTAAGCACAAAACGACGTCTGTAGGTCTGACAGTTTCCGCACAATGCTTAAAAATCAAAAAATGGGAAAACTGCATTTTTCAAAAATTGGCTCTGATGAGTTCTCAAGATGTATTTTGAAAGGAAAACCATGTACATCAGCCAGAAATATATATTTAGTCTATTAATAATGTATTTACAATGTAATTAATTCAAAAGATTTTTTTATATATCTATATTCATATTTACGAGAGAGATTGTTGGGTTGGAATAGTTAATTTTGCCCGTGTGTGATTCGAAATCGTCAGATTCAGCACAAAACGACGCCTGTAGGTCTAACAATTTCTGCACAATGTTTAAAAATCCCAAAAATGGAAAAACTTAATTTTTCACAAATTTGCTCTCTTGAGTTCTTACGATGGTTTGAGGGTTATTTGACTTAAGCACAGGTGAAATTCTTCACATGGTTCTTTCGTTAGATGAATGTGATAAAAAAAAGAAAACTGCAGCCCCCCGACCCTCTGGACTGTTTAATAAAAAATCACAAATCTAGAAAAACCTATATAGATCATTTACCAATGTAAATAAAATGCGTGAGAGGTCAGTCAAGGACCTACGCCTTTGAAAAGGAAGTGATGAGGTAAGGACGAATAGGAGGGGAGCTCGGCGCTCTTTCCCGTATAACTGAAAAGGTAGGCAGGCAGGTATTCCCTCCCTTCCCCTCCAACAGTACTTCGGTCACAAATAGGGTTCTCATTTTCAGTTTAGTTTCTATTACTCGTCGCGCGCTAACGAAATAATGTCGGCTTCACCGGGATGTTGTTTTATTTGTTGCAATACACTCGAGGAAGGTACAGATGTAGTTGTGCAAAAACGCGGAATTCGTTTTTAATTCAAGTGAGAAATGGGAATAGAAGGTGCCAAGCAAATCACTGGCAACTCATTTGGAAATGTTTCCTTCAAGCGAAAAGACAAAGTGCGAACTTCGGCATCAAAGAGCACTTCCATCAAAGTAAGAGACAAACGTGGGGATGTAGAGCCACCGACCATCTTCCAGCGGTTGTGTATCATCAAGCAGTCGGACAAAGAGTTAAAGAAACATTTCAAGTACGAGTTGGCTCCATACCCCATGGCATTATTCACAAAAAAGGGTATGCGCAAAGGAATAAAATCAAAGTTCTACTCAGCTTTCACCTTCAATCAGTTCGGACGGAACGTTGCTGTGGTTTTCGACGGACATCCTGAGGATGGGACAGAGAAGAACACAAAAACTGCCGAACGCATAAGGAGCTATGGTTCTTTGCAGTGCAACGAAGTCATCTTTGAAGAGTCAACTATCATAAAAAAATGGCCCAGGAGAAGTTGCTGGGGAACGACAGCAACAAACGACGACTAATTGCTTTGATATGCTCCGCCTTCCAAAGTCAGGTAATTGAAACGAATCAGGCAGTGGAGGATGCTGACTGTGATATTGTTAAGGTAGCACTTGACAAGAGTACCTCTTTTCAGTCAGTGCTAATCATTGCAGAAGATGTGGACCTCCTCGTCCTTCTTAATGGTTTGGGATCAACTGTGAAGAACTTTTTTTCAGAAAAGTGGCAGAGCTGACTCTGGCCCCTTACAATATTCGTCAACCTCATTTAATTGTGGAGATTTGGAAGTCCCCCAGGATTCCAGTTGTTTCTCCATGCCTTCACTGGGTGTGACACCACCTTTGCCCTTTTCTGGTATGGAAAGAACAAACTGTGGAGCGCCATCCAGAAATACCCTCAACTCATCACCACAGCTGAAGTGTTCCTCCAACCTACTTCAACCCACCAAGTCCACCGAGTGAAGTGCCTTTTAGCACTGTATGGAGGAATCTACACTGAAGATACCCTCCAGAGACTGCGCTATAATTTTTTTGTAAAAACAGCAGCCACCGCTAAGGTTCACCTCGCCTGTTTGCCTCCAACGGAAGATGGTGCAACATTCCACGCCTACAGAATTTACCACTAAGTTCAGAAGTGGTGTGGGGGTGGAAAAAGATGCCTCTCAATAGGGATGGAAGAAGGCAGATCAGGGGCTCATTCCAACAACAATGATGAGTGAAGTGGAATCCCCCTCCCTTCTGAAGTTTCTATCATGCGGGTGCAAGAAAGGCTGTAGCGGAGGCGGCTGTTCCTGCCTAAAAGCAGGCCTCAAATGCTCAGAACTTTGCAAATATTTCTCCGGCGTTGCAAATATTTCACCTGCGTCCGGCTCCTCCAGCGATGGCGTTTTCCCTGGTCGGGCTGTGCCTTCTGTCCTCTTGCGGACGTACGTGCGTTGTCAGGATGGGTGGTGGCGAGAAGGTTCGTTAAAGAAGCGGTAAACTCATGGTCGATTTAAACGTTTATTGAACCATTTAAAGTACAACGACTACTCTGTTGGTTCCTATCCTAAAACTAACATTACGCAATGAGGCCAAAGCAAGATCAATCCCCCATTTATATTGAGTCTAATCGCAGACGCGTTCACTTCCAGACTACTTGATGCATCTCCGGATGCGTTTCTCTAGCGTCCCCCTCCCTTAGCTAACTAGGAATCGTCTTCTCAGCGATGTACCTTTAGCCAGCCTATACTATGTCCGCTGATAGTGAACCCTTTAATATTTAATATCTTTACTTATTACTTATAATTATTTACGAGTTGAGGGGTACCTGTCACATCTGCATACACATACTAAGTGTGTGCCACTAAGACCAGCCAAAACGCACCACTTAGGTCTCAAGGTACAGAATTTTGAAAGACCTATTTTTAAATGAGGATGCTCCGATTTAAAACTTGAGTAGCTCACGAAGATTACACAAAATTTTTAATTTTATAGTTTTAAGAATTAAGTGATTTGAACTTAGGCTATTTACCATTGTCATTTATTTTAAACCTGTTTCAATGGTAAGAATTTTAAACCATATTTATTTAAGCTAGTATTCAACCATCTACTTTAAACAGGCTTCAAGATTAAAATAAAACTAGGCTACTATCTAATGTTACTAATTCTATTTGATACGTTATTATTTATATAACTGTTAGTAAAAAGAAATAATTTTAAAACAAATTGTTTTGAAGTGAGAAAAAATAATAAAGGAGTAAAAAACCCACTAATTTTACTGTTTCATGTAATAGAGCACATGGAGATATTCCATTTATCGTTGAACCCTACATTTTGTTTTAAAAATCCTACAAATGACACTTTAAGATTTTTTCCTGGTCCCAAATAAACACTTGGTTACTTTGTCTATTTTTTAAATTATTCCTGACATATTGATGTATCCTCAAAAAAAGTTTCATCTATATTGGTTGGTAACTAACAAAGATGTAATTTATTTTTCATTGAAAAACAAATTTAGTTTTCTGAGGTCGAGCGATAAAAAGCTCAATAACACAAAACCTTTAAGAAGCTATAAAATCTAAACCGTTAGAGATAAAGCAAAACAATTTGGTATGGTTACTTACATCAGTGAATAGAACAACCATGCCAAGTTTTATCAAAAATTTTTGTGGTTGATTTGATATGGAATTACCCCTAACCTAAAATAGGTCAATTATTATTATTGACAAGTTTAATTTATTTTGGATAACCTATTACCTTTAATTCTTATATTTTTGTAATGTTCATGTGTCAAATCACATGTAGTAAGGAATATTCCAACTCTTTCTATTAGGTTTTTTCTATCCAAGCCATTATTTAAAATTCGCAAAATGTATAAAATAAATAAAATTCACTGTAAAATATTCGCGGTGAAAAAAAGAATTACCAACATTGTGAGATATTTGTTTTGGTTTAAAGCTGTACATCCCCACCATGATTCTGCATAGCTGTGAATGTTTCAGGGTGGTCTGCAAGAGCCTTAAAAGTGGTAGCTTTCAACACAACCTTCAGAGGTAACAAGTGCACTGGATGGGCTTATTTACTGAGAAACTCTATAGCAGGAGGACACTATGGAGGGCCTATTTTGTAAATATTATATGGATAGAAATAATACTCTCAACAGGACTAGATAATCATACAGAACAACCTCATCATCAGAAAGAGTATAGATTAATCACTATTAATTAAATATTACAACGGTTTATATCATAGATAAACGCTTTTCCTCATGAGACCCGTGACGACATTGTAGGGACCTGCAAAGCATTCTCGCAGAACCGCTCTAGAACATTGGAACATGCATGCACGCATATAACAAAGGTTCAGTCAAGCGGGACAGGCAGAGACAATAGTTAATAGCGTTGACTAGAGGCTCATTAACAAAGCAACGCTGAATACGACTCTCGAATTCAGTTTAATGTTACATGTCGTGGATTCAGTTTATTGTTACGTGTAAGTCAAGTGTTTATTTGTTTATGATTGTGGTGATTTTATTCTTTTACGCAGCAATAAATTTAAGATTTCTTAGATGAAATATCAATATGTCTTTACAGAAAAGAAAAATAACGGACGAACATCGAATTTATAATGACCTTTGGGATCACACTATTTAATCACAAACAACAAACATAAACTTCAGTGCATTGTTTGTATGCAGGTAATATCAGTTCCTAAAGAGTATAACGTTACCTATAAAGAATATAAGAAAAAATTTAAACAATAAACACTTATTTTTAAATGCCTAATGCTGATAAAACAAAATAAATAAATGCAAAATAAATGCAGTAGTGCCACTTCTTATGAAGTAAGACGATGGAAATTGTCAAAGCATAAAAACCTTTTAGTGATGGAGTGCTTATTAAGCATTGTGCAATGAAAATGGCAAAACAATTCAATGAAACAAAAATTGACGAACAGTCTCAGTGTTGCATCAAACGATTGCAAGACGTGACCACATTAACTAATATGTATCCAAAAATTACATGACACAATTGAAAAATGTAAATATTTTTCACTCTGCTTGGACAAAAGCACTGAAATATCCAACATCAGCCAAGTCGTAATTTTTGTTTGAATTATTCAAGAGGACTTCAACCAATAACATGGAACAACCCATGTAGTTATTCCTCTCCATAGTACATTATTATTATTATTATATAGAGGGTTTATGTGATCCACCACCGGGACCCACTGCACCTAAACCATGAGGTCCTCTGTGCCCCATGTCCAGGCAGTAGTTCACATCAAACCCGCCCTTTTTGCAAACCGAAGAAGTCCGTGGGGTCCTTCCTCTCGTATATAACTGGTGTCAGGGTATCCTTGTCCCAGATATTTCTGCCTCATTGATGCGAGGGCATCACATTCGCATAGAACGTGGAATGAAGTTTCCTCCTTCTCTCCACACCTTCGACATAATGGGTTGTTCTCCAGCCCCATTAGGTGGAGGTGCCTCCTCAGAGAGTTGTGTCCCGTCAGTAGACCGACCAACAACCTCACTTCTGGCCTGCCAAGACCCAGCAGTGTTCTGCTTAGGCGTCCATCCAGGCCTTCAATGAAGTCGTGTGCCTGTCTCTGACCTCTTACCGTCTCTCTCCATCTACGCAAGTGTCCTGATTGAACATTTTTTCTTACACTTTCTTTCCCATAGCCTCTTGATATTCCTATCATTGGTTCTGGGCCCGTCGGAGGAGTTCCTGCTCCTCTCTTAGCCAGTTTATCTGCTATTTCATTCCCTTCCACTCCTTCATGTCCAGGGACCCAAACAAGTCTTACCTGCCTACTGCTTGACAACTTATCCAGCAGTAATTGGCATTCCCAGACCAGTTTTGATGTTGTTTTTGTAGCTATAATAGCCTTTATAGCCGCCTGACTATCAGAACATATCGCAACATCTGTGCTCATGCTTCCTGATTCCAGTATTCGTTTTACGTCTCCATAGTACAACCAAAGGTATGGATATTTCTGAAGCAGTAAATAAGGTGGAATCAGACTATGGGGACTTCGATAAATGTATTGTCACTGATAAAGACAGAGCTATGATAGGAACTGAAATTATTGGATTCGCAGGACTCTTAAAACAAAGCAAAATATCAACTGTTCTGTGATACATTACATTGTTTACTAAGAGACCCTGTTTGGAAAAGACTTTCCCCTTTTCCTTAAAAACAAAGTGAAGCCCGATACTAAGGAACAGAAAAATCTAATTTTAGATGCACAATTTCTATCAGACTTAGCATTTTTAACAGACTGACATCCCTCCTGAATTTGAAGCTACAAGGAAAGCATCAGAATATTGACAATTTATATATAAAAGGATTTAAAAAATACAATTAAACTTTACAAGTCTTCACTAGCAAAACATTATTTTTAAAGCTGTAAAGAGCACTTTGAAGAAATGAAGGATTTTAAAGAAGTTTCATATTTAACTCATATAAAATATATTGACACAATTGCAGAAAAATTCAAAAATCGGTTTAGCGACTTTGAAATAGCAGAGGAGAAATTTCAGTTTTTACTCAACCACTTAGTATTTCTGTTGAGAACATAAGCAGAGCAAACCTTCAACTAAAATTGTATGATTTGCAGTCAGATCCTTTTTACCAGAGAAGAACCAAAATAGAAATTGACTTTTTAAGCTACTCAAAGGAGAACGTTTCCTTAACTTGAAAAACTTAGGTCTTATAATGGATTCAATGCTGGGAAGCATGTATCTCTATAAAAACAGCTTTTCCAACATGAAATTTATAAACTCAAAATCTCAAAATATAGGTGTTCCCTGCCTGATAAGTCACTTTACTCAGTTGCTTTGTTTGTCAACAACAAATTAAATATTAATGTTAAAATTGATACACTGGTTAGGAAAAACTAACATCCCCAAACTTCCCACAATTTTTTTTATATATTACTGAATTTTTTGAATAAATAAGAATAACTAATGAACACTTTTTTTGTACCTACTCATAATCTATCAATCAGTCATATCTGGCTTCACTGAGGTAAAGTAGACGTTTTCCAGAAAAGACTTCAGGGTGTGGCATATGTGTTTATTTTAAGGGGCTACTATGTACAAGCAAATATGGTAATTTCTTACATAACATAAAATGGTAAGATAAAAAAACATATCAAAATTATTAAAGACAATCTACACTACAAAAGGAGTAACAACAATAAGCGAGATGCATAACAATTTTCCGATTACATATTTAATAAAATACACACACTAAGGAGTTATTTATTAGACGCTCAAGTTGAACGAGTTCAGTTACAGCTTTTTAACATCCACAGGCGTTAGAGTCTCAGAAAGTTTATAAGTCACAAGGGTTTATACAATTTTGTATAATTAACTAGGGGGTTGGGAATTAATTAGATGCTATACAAATATTATTTGTTAATTAATTGCAGAATATAGTTGGTGATACAGATGCGATGAGATTTTGTCATCATGAATAATACCAACTTTCCTTTAAAGTTAAATTATGCTAGTGTTGGTACATAAAAGACATAAACCTCTCTTTTATTCCTTAAAACCCAGAGCTAAGCATTCTGTTTTGGAAATAATTATTAAGTTCTTTCCAAAATTTTTTTTGCAGAACAATCTTGTCTCAAAAGTATTTTTAATATCTCATTGTTTAAATTTGACAAATTCTTCGAGGAGTTTTATATGCAACTTGCACGATCTTCAAAAGCTGATTCATCAACTAACATAATGTTGCGCAAACTTGTAACATGTTTAAAATTTTCAAACCATCCTTTAGGGACATGGAGGTCAAGTGATGATTAAGGTCAAATATTTTTTAGCTTTAGCACATATTAATGCTGAATTTAGAGGAGATTGCTTTTGATTCATATTTTCTCCAAACACTTTTTACAATTTCTTTAAAAGACTAGTAATTATTGTAAAAGGGTTTTGACACTAATTAGAGCACTTACCCTAACACTTTATCTTATATCATTTCTATTTTTTTCAATAGTCCTAACATATGGATTTGATATTAATTTTTTTTAAGTCTGACCATGGATGCACTTTTTTTTTATTG
This sequence comes from Philaenus spumarius, assembly GCA_018207615.1. Classification (NCBI taxonomy): domain Eukaryota; kingdom Metazoa; phylum Arthropoda; class Insecta; order Hemiptera; family Aphrophoridae; genus Philaenus; species Philaenus spumarius. The sequence goes on along the minus strand of JAGFPH010003393.1, from coordinate 144,883 downwards.
TCACCTTTTTACTCTTCTCCTAACATAGTAAACCTTCTCGTATTAAGAATATTAAGCAATTACTTTATTTCTTTCAAATGAACTATTCTTTAACTTTTACTGATGAGTGTCATTAGTTTCAAAAAACCAAAACAGAAATTTAAGTTTGTGTGTCTACTTTTGTACAAAATGACAGTGTATATCTATTAAACCTCATTGTAATTTACATTTAAAAAATAAAATTACAAATTACATTTCTAAATGTTATAGTTAACATACTGCATGTTGAAAAAAATTTCTAGGAACACTAATAACTTTAACAATGGCAAATATGAAAACTTGAAATTTTCAGGATATATTTCTAAACTTCAATTTTAAATGAAAATGAAAATTTTTACCCTTTTTGGGAGGGCCTAATGGGGCAACTCATAATTTAAAAGAGTAACTCCTATGCAGTTATTAAGGTCTTGTTTTGATGGGAAAATTATGTAAATTTAGGTTGATCAAATTAAAAAATGGCTGTAGAGTTAATTAACCACATCAAATAAATTAAATAATGCAAACTTAATATGACATACCTTGCTGGTTTATAGTATTCACACAGATAATCAAATCTAGTATCAGGTACTGGTACTCGACGTGCCTGGAAAAAAGAAAATTGTGGTCAAAATATTTTTATCAACAAAAATAAATATTATTATTTATTTACAAACACTTTATCTTCTCTATATTGCAAAAATAAAATGTCTGTCTAGAGTTTATAAATTCAGAACCAGTGAAATGATTTGCATGTAGTTTTTTCTCACATGTAGGTATAAAATATGGTGAGGTTAGGCTGTTACATCAAAATCAGCTGAGTAGCTCCCAAATTTGAACAATATTTGCCTATGTGTGTTGAAATAAAATCCAAAACTTCCTACTTGTTTAGTGACAACCTATTTTTTTTTTTTCAATGGTACAAATTGTCTGCCAATTTAAATTCTATTTGGATCTGAACTTTTTTTAAATCAGTAAAGTAGTTTTTTTTTGCTGCTTTAAAGTAAAAACCATGATTTTATATATTTTTTTTACAATTTCTAAAAATAATATTTATTAATAACCTGTTTTTATCAATGATAAAGTCAGATAATTTGGATGAGATAAATTGTATTTGGATCCAAAATCTTTTTTTAATCGATGAAGTAGTTTTTTTAGGTATTACCACGATTAAAACACTGTTTATTTTCATGTGCTGCTTCAGTAAAATCCGTATTTTACACAATTTTTTAAATGTTCAGTAACAAACTATTTTTTGTCAAAAACTAATTTAATTGATATTCGGATCCAAAATCTTTTTGAAAACATTGTAGTAGTTTTCGAGTTGTAGCAATTTTTGTGCTGTAATCTTTTTGAACCAATTTTGTATACTTTTACAAACATTTAAGTGACAACAATTTGTTTTCACTACAAAGATATTAGATGATTTCAACGCTATTTGTATTCCAAAAAAATCTGTTATGAAATTGGCGGACAGTAATAAAATACGTTCTGTCAAGTTTAAAGTTGGAATATGATAGGAAATTAATTGAAATTAAAATATTTGTTGAGCGCCCTAATAATAATAATAATTAAACAAAGAAATGTTTGAAATAAGTTAGTATAATTAGTAAGTTAGTTTATGTAGTTGTAAAATTGATCAGTGTAAACATAATTTTTTCCAGGGTTAACATACAAATTATATAACCAGTCAGAAAGCTGGACAAGATTAAAACATTATTTTGAATTATTGGAGCTCGACACATGAGAAGGTATCTATAATTGTCATTCAACCAACTTACTGCCCATTTTTTTTTTGCTATTGACTTATTGCTTAATGGATCAGTCAGTAAATTAGCTTATTATTTATTTACTATTTTTTACATAGTTGAATAGTTTGTTTTTTGCATTTCTGTTTTGTAGTAGCCTATACACTGAGTATACATCATTGTAGTAAAGTTAGTTAATGTTTGATTTTTTTTTATCAATTTATTAAGAAAATATTGTTATATTTCTAAACAATTGTTCCTAACTTGTGTTTTAAATTTATTAACAATTTTTCTGACGGTCAAATCATGATATTTTTTAAACTATGGTTGATTTGTTTAATCAGGCAGGTAAAGATAGCAAAGCATGGCACGGCAAGCGTGCAGGATAATAAGTAAATGTACCAGGCTAGGGTAATCATTGTAATGAAGGGTTGCTGGGACCTCGTACTGGGGTGCCACATCATTATCTACCAACCCCTGTAATCTTTTCAATTATTGAATTGATACAATTATTTTACGATAGAAATGTAAAGATTTTATCGTGCCTGTGATGGAAAAATAAATTTTAATTTTAATGTCATTTGTCGGCCTACCTTTCAAGGAGAATATGATTAGGATATACTTTGGTATTTTTCCCAGGATGCCATCCAATTAGTGAGACTTTGAAATTTGATGCCCAAGAACAAAAACAATTGGTTCCGGCTCGGTTTGAATTATTATTACACATTAATCTGGTGCCATTTTAATCCTGCATACTACAAACAAAAATTTCGTAGTGGTCTATAATAAAAAAACAAGTTTGACTCATACGCCAAGGTTTCTGTACTACCACCTATCTCAAAAGTTTAAAAATGAAATTAATAACAACACTGCAACAGCACTTTTCTACTCACTAAACCAAACTACAACAATAACCATAGTGGGAATAAGTTATACATTAGTGGTGGATGGAGACAAGTGAAAAGAAGTGACGGCTCACATACAGATTGTTTCTGAACAATGCACAAATATAAACAAATTCCCATAAACTTTTCACAAAAAAGTTTATTCCGCTAGTTTTCTTGTAAAAAATAATATACTTTATAATATACTCATACCATAAATAAATATTTCTAATACCACAGGTTTTTCAAAGTTTTAACAGCATTACTTTCAGAAATAGAGGGGAATGGGGTTTTCAGCACTATTTTTGAGAATATCTATCTCTTAAAAACTACTCTTCACAAAATACCATGTTTTAATATACTGTTTTTCTATAATTAAGAAAAAAAACATAGTTTTTCTGAGTTATCACATGGCAAAACATTTAATACTTAAAATAATGATATCTGTTTTTACTATTTTGGCACTTTTAACATTTTTACATAATAAACCATTATTTCCAATCAAACCCGTTTAACAATAAACCTTGTGTAACACTTATGTGATCAATTAGAACACAATAGATAATTTAAGTGATGTAAAAATATAGCGTTATTTGTTTGATGTCAACATGATCTTGTATTTTATGAAATCTCATAAAGTTAGTAAATTTTTTAATTAAAATTCCCTGATCTTGTATATGACAAGAATAGTTAAAACAGCTATGATGAAAGAGGAAACATATATGTACCTCAACCACTACTATTACAGTATGGGTGTTAACTTTGTAAATAATACTATATGTTCAATATTTAGATTTACGCCTTAAAATTGGATAACTAAAAGAAAAAATGTTGTAGACTTGATATTATAGTGGGGAAATAAAGAGGTTATTTTTAGTAATGTGGGAATAAAAACGGAGTGTGGTCCTCTAGTTTAATAATGTCTTCTAGGAGTATTTAAAATATAAGCAATGAATTTCTAAGAAAAAGTATAAACAGGTATAGTACAAAATTATTTTGTGTACTTATTTCAAATAATTACTTAAAGAAATATTGTATACAAATACAGGGATTGCTCTAGGATACAAGTATATTAGGTTCTTTTATTACATTAAGCCTACATACTAAATAACATGCCAGATGAGTAGAGGAGGTACTTATTTTCATTAGGATCGATGGTGCAGAAGGGGAAGTTCTCAGCTGCTGCTTGACTTTTTGTCAAAACATTGAAAAATGTAGACTTGCCGACGTTTGGAATACCGACTATACCAACTTTCAAGCTCGTACCCACTCTGCCAATCAAGGGTTTCTTGTCCGGCTCATCGCCTTTCTTGGGCGCCATTCTCCGTCTAGATTCTGTGACAAAGCAAGACAAAATCAATCTCAGCCTCGAGCAACAATTTTATATCGGAGCGGTTAATTCTAGCTATTTCCAAACAACCATGTTTTGCAACCTTATATATAACCATACTTTTACATTACCCTGATGATCTTTCCTGATCGTTTAATAACGCTGGCAAAGAAGATTTAATGACCCGACCTGACTTGAATAACGTAAGGAGTCCACAATCAAATGAGCGCTGCACGTAGGAAACAATTGGTATTAAAAATAATTATATTACAAAAATGAAAACAACCGATCCCTCCCGGCACCGATTCAAAACGACCATCATAACATCTAATTTTAAATCGAGAGACTACTATTCGATAAAAATTATCCGCCCAAGAGATCAATCAATGATTGTTACAACATGAACGCTCCAATCATGTCCGTTCGCCATAGTGCAGCCACGGTGCCACGATTAATTTACATGCACGTTTTAGTTGCGAGGACTCTAATCGGACGAGAGGGCGAGCGCTAGGAGGAGGTACCCTACAGGCAGTGCTCTCAGCAGCTGATGGTACACTCCTTCACAAAAATATTTCCTTCTCAAACCACTTACAATAATATTTTTAATTTATATAATTCTTCTAGTTGTTCATTAACTTGGAATAAATTTAAATTGAATTATAATTAATTTTGCTTTCATTAAATCTTGTTCAACAACTATTATTATGATGGTGCAAATGATATATACGGCAATTCTCACAAGGAATTTCTGTTATTAAGAAACTTTTATACAAGACTGAATCTTATAATTATAACAAACTTCATTTGGACATGAAATTTACAAAGGGATTGTAATTTACAAAGGGATTGTAAATGAGCAAATAAATTTTCTGAATTTCAAAGATATCTTGATAGTCAATTTCCTTCCAGTGATATATTTTTTTAATGTAGTTAGTAATGAAATTCTAATTATATCAATTAAGTTAGAGTTAAACAAAATGTTTTAAGTTTTTACAAAGTCTGATGTGTTAACCTTTTTACGATTACAAAGATTAAGATGTTTGTTTGTAATTCATTTAATAATCTAAGCATCCGTTAAAACTATTGATAGAGTTTATGTTATGTTAGATAATATTCCATGAAGACTAATGGCAAACTGTGTTTCGACTGATAACTAAATTCAACTTCCAATTTTATTGTGTTGTGAATAATTAATTATTAATCATTTTGAAAAAACATTCTTTTTTAATACTAATTTTTACTTACTAAAAGGGATAAATTATAGAAAACCACTATATTTAGTCCAATAAACAAACTTAGGCCTATATTTTACTGAATTTATCATCTTAAGTTTAAATAAACTATTAGAAGTAAAAGAGCATATGTTTGTGCAAAATATATTTTTTGTGTAATAATAACACAAATTACTGTTATTCCTATTGATTTGTAAACCTACTAAACATTTGCAAATGGAAAAATTAATTTTCTCTTTAAAGTTTTTGATATGAATTCATGTTAAATAGCTAATTACTGTGACTACAATTGCGGTATAACATTGTAAATTACCGTACTCAATTATTAAAAAAATATTGCAATACCATTTCGTTATACTAAACTTAAGTATTAGGAATTTCTGTCCAAAACCAAAAAGCTCTACTGTACCTTTAGGTTTGTATAGTCAAACTAATTCCTTTTCTATTTTAATAACACCCGGGAATTATTTATTTTCGCACTAAGTAACCAGAAGTAAAAAGACAAGTAGGCTAATAAAATGGTAATAATACTATACCATTTGTGTTTGTATCGTACTTATTTTTCCGGTATCAACTTTTTGATTCATGAATTTTACACTGATATCTATAAAACAAGATTCTGTTCATACTATTTACTTCTAAATTATAATATTTTTCAATAAATATTTAGTATTGTTTATGATTCAGTTACATATGTTTTAATTTTTATCGTATTTTTAAGCATTTTAACAAAGACTTTGCTGCCAGGTAACATTTTCAAATTATTTACAGTAGTAACATTAAATTTAAAATATTTCCCATTGTCAAATGGTTATTTAAGACTACTTTTAAAAACATGAGAATGCAGATATTTTCTACTTTAAAAATTAGAACAATTAATTACTTATTTAGACATATTACTTTTAACAAAATTACAATGTAATTAATTTTTTGAAAATAGTAAATTTTCAAATAATAAACAAAATACATGTCCTTATTCATGTGTATTTAAATGTGGTAAATAAAAAATATGTGAAATACAATTAAACAGTTAAAATATTTAAGTCTAGGATTATTCTTAAGGGGAAGGAGCCAATATGTCGGAGGTGTTGTTAATTGTGGATATATTGTTACACTGAACTTTTTTTCTTTTCCTTTTTTCTTCCTTTACTTTATAACAGTTAGACTAATGAAGATGGAGGAAGTGTATAGTGCTGGTAAATTGATAGCTAGAGTAGCCAGGTTTGTACCTACGTGAGGCAGATAGGGCTAACGCCATAGTGTCTTGTAAAGGCTGTTTCCCCTGAACATACATTTATACCAGCAAATGTATTTGTAGTATAAGAATTTTTAAATGTAAACACTAAAACAATTACTAAACAAATCTTTACTATCCGAAGGCAATATAAATTAAATTATTCCGAAAGTAAGAAATTATTCTTTACCATGCAAACGTGCTAAAATTCCTAAGTGAATTTCCTAAGAGCATGTCAATCGACCTGTATTTCCAGGTGTGTTAAGGAAATTCCTATTGGGTGTGGACTGTACCACACAATAGGTTCCATTCGCCACAGTTAATAGTAGAGATCTAACCACAACTCTGTGAGCAATTGGCATCAACTCTATAATCACTATCATTCTACCATGCCGACCTTTTTCTTACACCCCCTTTCCAAAATATAACATGCTTTTCTAACCAATAATTTTCATGATCTCATCATTATAATGATAAAAATTATTTTTAAAGAAAAAAGATACACAATTCCCATTTACATATAACTACGGATGACTATAATCATGTATTGTGAACGGTATTGACTAGGCTCCTTGTTCAGTTGCTGATACTGCCTCTAATGAAGGATTACAAACTTTTAAACGACTGTGGTCTTTTAATAATACATTGCAGAAGACCTGTAACCAGATTATATGCATTTTTCTCTTTAACAAATCATATAGAAAATTACCCCAGGTTGAAATTTATTATAATACGTTTTGTCCTACTTGTCTTTTTCAGTATTACCAATAAAGAAATGTTCCCACGATTTCCAAAAATAATTACATAATTTCAAAAATCAAATAGAGATCTGACAACGAAATAGATATTTAAACTCCAATATTTTACTTTATGCTTATAGGCAATGTATCTATATAAACCCTCTAAACTAAATGTTGTTTAGCATATGTTATACAATAAATTGCTTGTTTTTTTATAGGTTAAATATCTACATTATTCATATTTATACAATTTCCCAATTCCGAAATCAAACGTAACAGCAAAAGGAAGAAAACACACTCATTAAAGCTGGGCTTCAGGTAAATAATTTACAGTTAAATCTTTAAAATGAAAAACGACTAAATTATCAAAAAAAATTCTAAAAAATTAATAAGAATTCTACATTAATATGTATAAAAAAATATACATTTTTAATTTTAAGGCAAAAGCACTATTAAGCTGTCATTGGCTGAAATTAATTTTTTCTTACTAGAAAAACTTCCATGATCTTTACCAGGAAACCATGAGCTTCCGAGTCAGGTACCTTAACACCTCAACTACAAGGCCCCCCAAAAAAGAAAAGAAATCTAATTTATTTCATAACATGTATATTGCATTCTCTCCATTTTTAACATTACAATTATAAAATGGTACTGTATGGTAATCTAGTGATGTTCCGGCAATAAAACCGAGGTTAAATGGTTATTATATTATTTAATTTTCATTGTAAACATTTCTTCCTTACTATTTTCGTTTATCTTGAACAGTTTAACCAAATTAACACATAAAAGACACCAAAAGAGCAGGGGTTTTAATCTCTGCTCAGCCCTATTTTAAAGAAAGGTATAATAAATCACAGCTTAACAGACTATACTTAACATGTTACTTGATTGGCAACGCTTGACAGATCAGTTTAATCAAATTCAGATGGATCATTTTTTAGTTAAATAGTAACACATAAACAGCTGAATGCCAGCGCTTCGCTCTGCTTTACTTGTCTTAGTTTTTCATGATTGAGTGGTTACATAGATTATTGTCAAAAATCATTATCTACCCTAGAACTTAACAAGCAAGAGGCATATATGCTTTATACCAATTCGAGTTCGTAGCTGGTTTGAGAGAAATACAATTTTGTACGTTTTGCTGTTTCTTTAAAATTTTCACGATTTTCGTAGTCACGCAGATTTTTGTTAAAACCCCTACATGGAAACCTGATATCGGTACCTAAGAAGTTTATACTGTATGTACCAAATTTCAAGTATAGGTGTTTTAGTTTAGGAAAAATTATGTTTCCAGGGTTTTTTTACAATTTTCATGGTTAGATAAGGGATTGACTACAAACAATTTTTCTTAACAAGCACCTACTACCCACAAAGAACCTACCAACCAAATTTCAGGTCTGTATGCATTGTGATTCCGGAGATTTTGTGATGGTTGAATCAGATCTTGCCTAAAAAAAGACAGTTTGTTTGATATGTCAAAAAGAACTTAACCTAACTGATTCTTAGAACGTAACTCTTAACAACATACAATACAAAGCAATTGTCTCCCGGATGACAGTCTATGAATAAAAAACAGAGATTTTTAGTTATCCATTAAATATACTGTTTGTAAGAAGTGTTGAAAGTAAAATGATTTACAGACTGTTCAAAATTATATTTTTATTAATTAGATATTTTTATAGTTTTTTTCTCGTAAACGCAAGCTCTTAAAATATCATATATTATTGTATATCTTTTGAAAACAAATATGATGAACATAAAAATATAAACAGGATCCATTAATAAGAAAACAATTTTAAAACAAATGTTAAAGATAGCATAAAATAAGCACTTTTATCTTAAAGTCATGACCATTCATATTTTGACAGTGATAAGTTGATATTTAATATTTTTTAATGCAATTCATTAGCTTAACAAAAACATATATTTTAATTGTGTAGTACTAACTTCTAACTGGACTAAAACCTGGCCCAAAGATATATTTTTTTTAATAACTAGTAATTTTTACTTCGTATAGGAAAATTTCGTCAAAACTCCGTAGTTTTTGAAATATTTTCATTATTTAAATTTTTTGGGAACTTGAATGTACAGAAATCTGTGTTGATGCCATGATTGTGTTAGGTTTAGTACCATGAATGGTTTGAGGGTTAAGGAGTCAAGCTGTAGCCTATCGTTTTTGATTTAATAACAATTTTTGTTTTCAAAATACAAGTTTGTTTCAATATTTGTGCACAGTATTTGTTATTTAATTGTGTTAAATCCATCTTTCGTTTGACAAACAATTGGCAAATTTTCCAATAAATTTCTTAAACACTCTGAGGCAGACTTAACAGCTCACCATTCTGCATTTACCCAAGGTTACAGACATTTTTTGACTATTTAAACAACATTTTAGTGCTTTTGTACTGATTACTATGACAGACCCGTAATATTAAATTTCTTTCAAATAATACAAAAATACATCTAGAATTGTTTTAAGGCTTGAATTGAATTGATATTAAGGGCCGAAAAAATTGATTTTCTCGTGACCTTCCTTATTAAGTGTTTAATAACTTTTGTGAAACCAGACATCCATTATCACTTGAATGAGTGAGGAAGCTAGAAAGTGGTGTTATATTTTTAACACTCTATTCAATACCATGAAAACTTTGTTAGGTTATATTTCGAGGTCATCATGAAAAATGAAGAAGTCCACGCATTTATCGTACCAGATAATGAAATTGACTTATAGACATATCTCAACGTTCCACAACCAACTAGGATCTTCCAACAAGATTTTTAAAATCTCATCAATTGCTGACTCAACAACATGTTGATCTCTTGGATGTTAGCATAATTCGTTTTAATTTAGAAAGATGAGACTGGGGACAGAAAAATATGTACACATAAAAAGAAATTTATATTAATAAAAGGTTAATTACCTTATATATCATCCGTCAACAATCCAAATTTTTCCTTTGTAGGATTACCGGTTTCAACGGTATACCGTCATCTTCAGATCCTTATTGTTCCTTATTTTCCGCATGTTCTGGCATCGTCTTCTTTACACATTTGGCACATTTAAAACATTTGACACATATTAAGATTACAAACACGAAACAAATAAACAGATTAAAATTATTACAAAAACCGACACACTAAGACATATAAAGGTACATTATAGCATACCGAATCGTTATGTTGGTCAACGAGAAGGTTTATTATTGCCGCGCCGGTCGAACATGTAATTCAGTACAGAATAGACGACCGCCTGAATTACATGTTTGTCCGGCGCGGCAATAATAAACCTTCTCGTTGACTAACATAACAATTCGGTGTACTATAATGTACCTTTATATGTCTAAGTGTGTCGGTTTTTGTAATAATTTTAATCTGTTTCTTTGTTTCGTGTTTGTAATCTTAATATAAGTCAAATGTTTTAAATGTGCCAAATGTGTAAAGAAGACGATGCCAGAACAGGCGGAAAATAAGGAACAATAAGGATCTGAAGATGACAGCATACCGTTGAAACCGGTAATCCTACAAAGGAAAAATTTGGATTGTTGACGGATGATATATAAGGTAATTAACCTATTATTAATATAAATCAAATATACAATCCAGGAAGGTAAAAACAATATGTTTAAAATAATAAGAAAATATCTTGTGCTTCGTTTAAATAAGAAAAGGAATCTAAAGTCAATTTGTGCAATGAAATCGTTGAAATATAATTTTTTAAATATAGATTAGAAGCCATTGACAAAACTCAAGAGTGCTTTGTTAAATGCCTTGAAATTACAACAGGAAACATTCTAAATGTCAATTCTCTTATGTCGGCAATCAATAGGATATATACCGGGTGTTTCAAATTGAATATCGGGATTTAAAGGCTTTATAGTTTTTATTACATTTAACTAACAATTATAAATAATACATCATGTTAAAGAGCATCTCAAACAGTTTTTCTTACAAGTGTTCAATGTGAGCAATATTCATCACACGGCACACATCGAGTCGATAGCCGAGTTCATCCTGAACATTGTTCAGTGTGTCTGGAGTAATTGTTGCAACAACTGCTGTTTCTTAAAGTCAGGTAGGTCCGCTGGTAGCAGCAGCACATACACTTGATCATTTAAGAATCCCTCTAAAGGTAAAAATCGCATGGCATCAGATCGGCTGAACTTGATAGTTATGCGAAATTCTTTTAATCCAGTGATCGAATAAAAGGTCGTTAAACCAATCAAGTACTGAGTTACAAAAGTGAGGCAGCGCACCATCTTGCTGCCAAATAAAATTCTACGGTTCATCTAGGACTTCCAATTCTTGAAAGACACATAGTTATAGCGCATCTAGATAAGAAAAAACAGTAACAGTTGTTTCAGCAAAAACGAAAGGCCTATAAACTTTCTGCCGGGATATGGCACAAAAAATATTCAATTTAGGGTAGTCTCGTTGCAAACTGTACCATCTCGTAGGGGTTTGCTGACCACCAGATGCGCACATTGTGAGTATTCACATTTCACTTAGTTGAAATGTCGATTTATTACTGAAGATGACACGATCCAGAAAACCTCCATCGTCATGCAGCATCATATCGTTTGTTAAGTTGGCTCATAAGCCATAGACTTTAGAGCTAGCAGCTGCTAACAATAAGCACGTAGTTGTAAGCGTCTCTTTAAAACTCTCCACACAGACATCACTGGATTGCTAATTCACGACTAGCCTTCCGAACTGATTTCTTGGGGCTGCTCGTGAAAGACTCTCTCACTCGTTCAGCACGCTCTTCAGTCACTCTTGGCCGCCCCATACTTTTCCCTTTACAAAGACAGTCAGTGTCTTCAAACTGATGATTCCATCTATGAATGTTATTATTACTTGGAGGATTACATTTGAACTTAATACAGAACGCACGGTGCACTGTAACTACAGATTCAGCCCTTGCAAACTGTACAACACAAAAAGCTTTCTCTTCACTAGTCGTCATCTTTGCTATTAGCATTTTCTAACAGAAGACCGGGGAAACAATGCATGCACACAGGTGTACCAACAAAACCGTATTATTTATAATTGTAAGTAAAATGTAACAAATACTACACAGCCTTAAAACCGCAATATTAATTTTGAAATACCCTGTATTCTAAGTTAGCCTAATAAATTACCTGTTATACAATGATCCTATTTTTATTGAAAAAAACACAAGAAGAGCACATGACAAACCTATGATAGGTAATTTATTATTCAATTTATTCAATTATTATTAAATTATTTAATTTATTAGGTAACCATTCAATTATCCGGGGATCTTTTCTCAATGGCTATATTCTACTGAATCTTACATGGTGGTATTCTGAATTTGTCACTCCAATGCAACTACAAAAAACTAAAAATAGATCTTTTCATGTCAGACATTGTCTTCAAACCATGTTGAAAGAATGTATAAGATGGTTTCAGAACATCCCTATTTCCTTGGTCATTCAACAACTAAGAATTTAAAAAAATTCCTGGTGAAAAATCTGATGACAGTTCATTAGAGATGGCTGATTATCAATCAGCCATCATGATGGATTATTATGAAGTTCAGCACATTATATACAGTGAATTAGAAGAAATTTAATGCTTTTCAAGAGATCAACTTAATTTTTTGTTATTTCCAGTCTCAAACTTAGAAAAATATGACAGAAAATTTTAAGAAAATGTTTTGTGCGACTGAACTGATGATGGATTGATTGGTTTTCAAATTTGTAATTTCCCCAAAAGCAATATTTTACCTCTACACTATTTAGATTTTGTCATTCAAAGAAATCTGACTGGCAGTCACTCAAAGTCCGGCAGACCCATTAGTTTGGCATCCATCATCTTGAAAATTGGCACTCATTAAAAATGGGAGTTTTTGTAATTATTGAGTGGTTTAGGTCCGGTCTACACTGTATGTTGGCTTTGCATCCGTCAAAAACAGTGTATAAAAATCTACTGCTCAATAAACTTGTCCAAAACAAACATTTCAACCAACATTTCTCCTGAAAATCAAACCGATTCAAAACAATGTGCTCTCATTGTCCTTTAAAAACGTTCCCGGTTAAAGGGACCGTGTAACACTTTTGTTGCTGACAGTATTTTGTTGAACCTATTCCACTTAATGAAGAATATTTGGACAAATTGAAGTCTTTGGAAAAAGATACATTGAATTTCTTGTAAATAGTTGTTCGATTTAAAACTCCTTTGCATGGTTTGGAAGTGAAAAAGGTTCGAAGAATTTGTGACAGGCTGGAGTAAAAATAGGAAACCCCCACCATGTACTGACTAACGGAAGCCAACAACAAAGGGGAATGGAGTCGTACCTACCTGAGGCTCATTCTTAGACAGCTCATCTAGAGTTAAATAAGGAATGGGTTCCACTTTTTTATGGGATACTTTTGTGTTATTGTTCACATTATTATGATTTTACCTAAATAAAATATGCATCCACTTTTTATGATTCTTTTACTGTTGAGTTAAGCACTGCTGTAAAGGATCACAGGCTGTAAACTGTTAAAAAAATAGCCAAAAGATGAAGTAGAAGAAATGATTGCAGTAAAAAATTTACAAAATATTCAAACACTTCTCACATGTTTCTTTCAATAACCCAATGATTTGTACTAGGTACACTAAACTAGTAGTTCTGTGAACACAAAAAATTTAAACTCTTCTCTTTATTACAGAATTTTATGAAAAAGGTTTTTGCCTAATAGAAATGATTCTCGATACATATGGTATAATATTAATTTAATGTTAGGGAGATATCAAACTAGGGTAGATAAAGGCATAGTTTCATCCCTTCAAGAAGCTAATAATGTACAATATCTGTCAAATCAATTCACTAAATATTTTGCATCCTTTTATTCCAACAACAAACCAAATTTTTTTAATATAGCCTAAATATGTCTTTTTATAAACCTCTTTCACCTCAGTTCACATTGTCCTTTTGTAATATCCATGTCATCACTAATATAAATGCAAATCTCAATGTCAAAACCGGCAAGATTTGATAAGATTCGAGCAAGAGATATGAAAGAAAATTCACAAACAATCAGAGAACCTATATACCACTGATTATTTTTTTTTCATTTCAGATTTAGTTTTCCCTTTTAACTATCCTTGCAAACTGTGTAAAGAAAGGACTCAAGTTTTCAAAATTATTACACATATCGTTTTAAATTCCTTCAATGAATATTCATGTACAATCAAAACCACACATTTGGCCTTGACTGAGAAATAATCAGTTCTTGATGGACGAAATGCCCAACGGTCGAAATGAAATTGGTAATATAATAGGACTACTCCTATATCAAAGCATTTAAGTAACATTCTATTTATGCCATTTCTTCATTCTTGTTTGATGCCCTACTCTTCTTGGCAGTTTTCGCCCGGCATTGTAAGCACTTTTATTTTTAAAAAAAGAAACAGTTTTAATATTGTCCACTTGTTAGCGCCTTCCCAAGGGTGTGAATAGTAATATACTTCTCAGCTAATATGATCCTGTCAGGTGTCTTTGAAAACTAACATCGCTGATGATGTAGAGACAGAAATGACCATAACGAGTATATTTATTATATTCGCAAGGAAGTAGTTTCACCATGATGTCCGGTACGAGGTTGCCGATTCTTGGTAAATACATGACGCGATTGCTTTACCCAAGGGGTAGTTTCATTAGCTGCACACTCACCCATTCTAAAAATTAGCTTGCTTGAAGTACAGTATTTCTAGTATTTATGTATTTATAATTGGATAATATAGTTAACTGAGTGTGCAGGTTAATATGTTTAAAACATATAACTTAAATGTTTAAAACATAGAATTTATATGTTTGAAACATAGAATTATATGTTTATATATGTTTACAGTTTCAAATATTTTTAGGGGTAAAATATACCACTGAGCATTATACTGTCACATTTTGTATTTTGTTTATAGTTTATAATTTTACTAAAACTGTAAAAGATGTCCGATTGAAATGAGACAGAAACAGAAATGTTTGTTACATCGTTGTTCTTAATATGACCTCGTGAACAAGAATATCACATTATAATTATTTTTATTTTAATATAACTAGGGCGTTCACGGAAGCATAGCTAATAGGATTGTAAAAAAGTCGGTTACAGACGGGTGGCAATAAACCATCCATTTCAGTTTGGGCTGCCTCAAGTTAGGGTGGCACAACCTATAGGGACTACTAGGAACAACAAACACTTCTCAATATATAAGCTCATCTGCACCACATGCCAAGTTGATATCGTGTAATAATTCCTTCACACAACAATAGCCTATCATCAAATATTTAAAGTAAACCATTTTTTGAGTTTTGATTATTGGAATGACTTGATACCTTAATCGGTTCCTAAATTTTACTTTCTAAGACCAACAAGCAATTGATCTAAAAGAGTTCTGTACTACTGGATTGCTCTACTCCAACCTGAGATATATTTTGTCATAGATCTAGAAATGACCACATGGGGTGCAAGCATAGAAGGGGATACTGTACATACCGTAGCTATTCAGTTTATGATTGTGTTTAAGGATGCAAAACACTCAAAAGTGGTAATTATTAAATTTGAATTTGTTCATCTTTCATTCTATTCTGGTTGTATCCTGCTTTTCCTAGCTAAAATATGCAAAACTTCCAGGTTGTTTCAGGAATAATTAAATTGTGAGGATGAAACATATTCTGACTGAGTTATAGACTATAGACAAAAATCTATAAAAGCAATTTCATGTTAGAACCAAATGAATGAATCCGAATAGCCCAATCTAAGTGACTACAAAAAACTTTTAAGAAATGGTGTGTTAAATGAGCAAATTAAACCAATCTCAAATAATTCAAGAATATCATTAGAAATCATATTTTTCTTCCTATAAAATTCAGATTAAACTACTCATCAATCTCATGGAAGGATACGGAGTTCATAACTAACAATGTAGATCTTTGAAGCTAGTTAGTTAACCTAATATAAGTACAACTTAGTTATGTACTGTCCTGAAGAAAAATAAAATACAATAGGTACATTCTGTACTAACTTACTAACTTCAATATTTAAATATACGTATATATTATGAACACGCAGAATCCTAAAACTTCAGAGCTACATCTGGTGCCTTTGAATGAAAACAGAAATATTGGTGTTGCTTATTACCATATTTTTTTTTGTAAATTTTTTTGAAATACTAAGTTTGTAGTGTGTTAATCAAACTTAAGCATAGTCCACCCTGGTGACACCATAGCAGAGGACAAACATTTTTTATAGAAAATGAGATATGATACCAACCTGACCAACCAGCAGATTGTCAGTCTCACTGTTTAGAAGCAGACTGGAGTGAATGTACAGTATACAAAACACTATATAGCTTCACAAACTATAATAATCGGTATTAGGAGGTACTAGCCTATGATAAGGCTTAGTTATTTTTGTTTAGAATCTGTATTATATATAATAAATACAATATATATTTATAATATATATAATTTATATTTGGTATTTATAAATACTAATCTTTATAATTTATATCAAATACTGTACAAAGTATACAGTAGCCAGTTTATAGCTTTTGTATTTCTTCCAATGTATGACAACTTTCGGTACACCACTACTTGCGTCCCAGCAGCTGATGATGGCCTTTTTAAGAAGTGCTATCGACAGAAAGTGAGTAGTGCTACCAACCTTTGCATATGTCTCAATTTGATCAAAGTAAATGTATAGGCCTACTATACTTAGCCTCACAAACTAATACCTAGTGGTGACTCTATGTTCAAGTATTATAAACTTCACATAGCCTACGTAGTAATATAAAAGATGCTTATAAATTAAGTAATTAAAAAAAGAGTAAATGTGGTATTAAAACATGTATTTTAATGAAAATGAATATGAGATATTGTTTCAACACATTTGTGACAAGTTATCATAATGAAAATCAATGTCTATTAGCCTATATGACATGGAAAGGAGAGTTTAGGTTAGGGTATATATTAATGTAAATCTATTTATATAGCTACTGTCTGATTATATTTGTGATAAGTTAGTACAGCAAGTTAGTTTAGGATAGTCATTTAAAAAAGTCTTCTAAAATTTATAGTTATATAATGTATCCGAACGAAGTAGGCAAGTCTATTATGGTAGGCTTAAGACAGTTTTACGTCTTTAGGATCAAGATAGTTTTATGAATTATTGCCAGTAGCAGTAGGTAACTTTGTATTTAGGCTTACGATTTATTATAATTCTTCTTTTAAATAGCATATACAGTACATTTAATAAGCTGTCTCATTTAGTTTTTATATTTGTATAACATCTGACAGGCTTTGTGATACAACTGAAGTAGACATTTTTTTCACAAGTTTGTGAACAGGCAACCCAGCCACAATTCAACAAAAAGTTTTAGACTTACATACTTAAAATACATCCAATATAATTTCAACAAAGAAAATAGCTACGAGACTATATATAGCACTTTACACCCCACAATAATTTAACATTAGCCTATAAGATAGCCAGCTACCACAATACGGTGAGGAGGATACCGAAGTTTACCATATTATCGATACTTAAGGAACTTTTGCCAGATTACAAGAAATCTTGGAAGTAGGCCTACACTTTAACTGAGAGCAAAAATTATAGGCCTAATGACCAGATTTAAGTAGGACTAGGCCTATATGCCACCCAACTTACAATGCCAAACCAAAAATGACAAAACATAAACATAATTAACTTATGTAGGCCTACAGTTAGTTACCAGTCACACTATGAATCTAATCCGTAAACATAATTAGGTTGGTACAAGTTATTCGTTGCACATCGATTTCGATAGGGTAAATAGTAGCCTACTGCAATTTCGGAATGATAAATCATAAAAAATGTGAAAATCAATGTGACATAGTAGGCTATGATCTATTTTTAAACTAATAGTTAGTACCTTAACATAATAGTTAAGGTTATATTGCAATTGAATACTTGGTGAAGGTTACTATTCGACCCTAGCCTAGGTAATATTTTTGCAGACAACAACGTTTTTTTACATTCTACTGTTAAATGTTGAATACAGGTAAACATCCTGTGGCGCAAGTTTACTATTCGACCCTGGGCTAACCTATGGCAACAGAAATGCAAGAATAATAAAATTTAAAAAAACCTAAAAGGTTCTAAACTATAGTATTTAGTCACAGTACGAAAGTATTCAACATTTAAAAGTACCGGTAAAAAGTAAAACAACGTCGTTGTCTGCAAAAATATTAGGCTAGGGTCGAATAGTAAACTTACGCCCATACTGTCACTAAATACTATAGGTTAGAACCTTTTAGGTTTTTTTTTATTATTCTTGCATTTGTGTTGCCATAGGTTAGCCTAGGGTCGAATAGTAAACTTGTGCCAAATACTTTACTGTAGTAGTAATTTTAAGAGATTCATAATGCAACATAAACAATGACTAACCTAAGTTAATCGGAATAGCCTACATAACCTCAAACGTACTATAACGCAAACAAAAAGATCCTTCTTAAATTTTACAAATTAACTAACACATCAAATTGATATTAAACAAATCTGCAGTAAATCTTAGAATATGACTTACAAATAAACACTGCATTTTATAACATTACAATTAAATTAGGCTGTGTGTTAACACCGGTTATAAATCCTAACCTACATTTTCCTTATTCCTACACACTGCAACAATACCGCGTAAAGCTGTTTATTACAAGGCAATACGAAAAACGTAATCATAAATTAAACATTTTGTAATACAATGCTTACCTTAAAATAACTATGTAATAATTCACAGACAATAAAATAATAGGCATTCGTAAAATGAAACGTGGTTAAAAAGAACAAAATTAATTCACGTTCAACAATCAGCTGTTTATTTATAAATTCCAAACAAGATACACGGCGGAAGTACCTCCACATCTGTACAAGCTAAGCGGCAGTTTCAAATCTGGCTTTACTCGTTAAAACAACCAAGTTATCAGCCATTATAATAATTGATACTACTGTATTTATGTTTTACTTCTTAAAAGTGAAATATTTCAGATTAACCTTCATGATTTACACTTTACCATTAAACTGTTATGTATTGAATTTTATATTTAAAGTGATACATATTACTACTGTATAGAATATAACCTCAGACAATACTCTTTATTATTATGTGCTACAAAACAATTATATAATATAATTAAGATATTTTATATTCAGTACTAATTGACGTTTCCACGAATATTTATTTTGCGTTTTCAAGCTAAATATCCCCTAAAAAAATCTAAAATAAAACTGAATGTTTAATAATTATTTGGCAATAAGTTATGAAATATGAAGAAATTTCTAACAATATTGAGTCAGTTACTTATAAAGTCATCAATTCAAGTAATATTATTGACCTAAATGAAAATATAAATAAGCAATAAGGATTTCATAGGAGTATTAGTCTACGTGTTTGAAAAGGATTTACACATTTTGTAAAATAATCAAGAAGATAATAAATTCATTTAAAACTTTTGATGTTACATTTTACTAATTCAAAGGTTATCTGCAATGTCAGATTATGATACCATATTGGGGAATTAATTTATAATGAGGTTTTATACCAAATATTTTATTAAAGAAGATGCTGTTTGTGACCGGTTTCTCTCGTAGGCTATATAATTATGCAGACTAGCTAAAGGCTCGTTGAATAATCAACTGGGGGAAATCAGAATTATCTGTTAATATTTCTTCAAAACCTATTTATCCTGAGTTTAAAATCGGTTCAGTTAAAAAAATAAATCTTTTAGCATAAACGTATAGAAACTATTATTTAATATTTTGGAAACATTTAGAAGGATACAAAGTTGAATGATTGTAATACGAGGCTAGTAAACAAACAGGCTAGTTAAGATAAATAAATATATAATATGTGAGTATAAAAGTTTATTATGTAAGTACGTGTATTATATTCGCCAGGAAATAGTGTCATCCTATTCGGAGCGAGGATGCCGATTCTTGGTACTTGGTAAAGACATGACGTTTTGGCTGGGTAATTTTATTAGCTGCTCAATCATCCGTTCTAAAAATAAGCTTGCTTGAAGTACAGTGTTTCTAGTATTTATAATCGGATAATACGGTTAACCTAATGTGCAGGTTTATAAGTTTAAAACATATAACTTAAATGTATAAGACATATCTATATATATAAAAGCCAAAACCCACTGACTCACTGACTCACTCATCACGATTTCTCAAAAACTACCGAACGGATTGGAATGAAATTTGGTATGTAGCTTCCTCTATGGCCATAGGTGCTCACTAAGAAAGGGTTTGAAAAAATACGAAATTTTAGGGGGGGGG
>JAGFPH010003393.1:99637-117614 GCA_018207615.1 Philaenus spumarius | reverse complement strand
ATACTAACACTAACACTAAGGAAATAGTAATAACGGATAAAAACAAAAACACAAAAGAAAATAAAGAGAAAAATCCTTTTAAGAAGAGCACTGTTCTTTCAAGATCTCCGCCATCAGAAAATATTCAACAATTAAATGAAAAAAGGGAAACAAATGTCTCTAAAGAGAGTTCTGATAAGCTGGATGATTTTAAGGAACAGGACAAGGAATCACTTGCAAAGATTGAATATTTGCAAGTTCAACTTAAAGCTGCACAAAATGAGATAAAAGAGTTGAAGGAATTAATTGTGTCATTGCAACAAAATAATGGTAAATGTGACAATGTGACTTATGAAACAGATGAGGATGATCTGGCAAGAGAAACTGAGTGGATCCGTGTAAGGCAAAGAAAGAGTAAAAAACGCAAGGTCAGTGAAATATCAAAAACACCACCTCGGAAAGAGCTGCCTGAGCATAGCTCTATTACCTCGCTTAGCGCTACTGATCGTAATCTCAAACCACATAGGCCACCCCCTATTGTTGTCAGTGGCATAAAGGAATACTCAGCTTTTCATAGCCTGGTCTCTTCTGTAGTAGAAACTGATTTTACTGTAAAACTTATTAATAAAGGAATTTTTAAAATGAATCTCACTGATAGTGATAGCTACAGAAGAGCCACTAAAATGCTATCAGAACACAAATTTGCATGGCATACTTATGAGGACAAGCAGAACAGGCCTGTGAGAGTTATGATTAAAAATCTGCATCACTCGTGTGATCCAGAAGATATAGTCTCTTATCTTAATGGTAAAGGCTTAGAAGCAACAAGTGCAGTGAACAAGCTCAAATGGAAAACCAAGGAACCGTTGGACATGTTTGAAGTAAACTTTAATTCTGGAACTGACATCAACAAAGTTTATGCTACTGACAGGATCATGGGGTCGAAAGTGACAATCGAACCACTTAGAAGATCGAAGTTAATTCCACAATGTAAACAGTGTCAAGCATATGGGCATACACGCAAATTTTGTGGAAATGAGCCAAGGTGTGTTAAATGTGCAGGACATCATCTAACAACAGAATGTAAAAAAGTCGCAGCAGACAAACCAAAATGCATTCACTGTGGTGAGGAACACCCGGCTAATTACAGAGGATGTCGGGTTGTCAAAGCATTGCAGAATTTAAGAGAGAACAAATGGAAACCTAAAATATCAAGAATTGAAACTCCAATGCATCGCACTAACACGGTAGATGATCCGGGCAAGGATAAGGATAATGTGGAGAAGATCAAGCGGCCTACCACATACAGAGAAGCTGCCCTAGATAAATCAGAGCAGCACGACATCAGACCTGTTTCTAAAAAAAGTGATGATATTTTAACTCAAATTTTATCTGAAATCAAAGATATTACAAAAATTAATCAACAGTTAAATTCTCGGCTAACGAGATTAGAAAGTTATATGATGACAAATGATGACTGGCAACCTTAGAATTATGGAATGGAATGCCAATGGCTTGTTAAATCACCTTCATGAACTAAGTATTGTCCTAAATACGGAAAAAATAGATGTTTGTTTAGTATCAGAAACACATTTTACAAAACATTCTTTCGTTAAAATTAAAGACTATAATGTATATCATACTATTCATTCAGATAATAGAGCTCGGGGAGGTAGTGCAGTTACAATTAAGAGTTGTATTAAACACTATGAAGAAGCTAAGTATTCGTCTTATGAAATCCAAGCAACTACAATCACAGTAGCAATGACTAATCAGCTTTTGTTTTTGACATCCATTTATTGCCCTCCAAGATATGCTATTGAAGCTGATCAGTTTGTTGAACTACTGACTAAACAAAGACACTCATTCATTATTGGAGGTGATTTTAATGCTAAACACACCCATTGGGGGTCAAGACTGATTACAACAAAAGGGCGTGCACTCTATGAAGCGGCACAGAAGTGCAACTGCGACTTTATATCTACTGGCAGACCAACCTACTGGCCAACAGATCCTAAAAAACTAACAGATCTTATAGATTTTTTTTATAATTAGAAATATTTCAAAACATTTTATTAAAGTTGAAGGAGGACTACATCTTAGTTCAGACCATTCGCCTATCTACTTGACAGTAAGTGATCAAGTAATTATAAAAGAAAATAACCCAACCTTAGTTAACAAATACACAGATTGGAATCAATTCAAAAATATTCTAGAAGCCAATATCAATTTATCTGTTCCATTAAAGACCATTGATCAGCTTGAAGAGGAAGTGGATAAATTAACTAGAGATATTCAAAATGCTGCATGGAGTAGTACACCTGAAATACGGAGGAAAACTGCAGGGATGAATTATCCTAAAGAAATAAAAGAACTTCTTGCTGTTAAAAGAAAACTGCGCAGAAGATGGCATCAAACAAGAGCTCCGCAAGATAAAACAGCTCTCAACAGGATTACACAGCATTTGAGAAATGAAATTAGAGTAATAAAGAACGAATCAGTTAATACTTTTTTATCTGAATTGACGGATGATAAAAGTACTGAATACTCGCTCTGGCGAGCGACAAAATGTTTGAGGAAATCAATATCTCATATTCCTTCTATTAAAAAGACAAATGGCCAGTGGGCTAGGAGCAATCAAGAAAAAGCTGAGACGTTTGCAAATTATCTTGTAAGTATATTCCAGTCAAATGAGAACCAAAGTTGTGATCTGGATTGTGTAAATGTCATACAAACTGACTCGGCTATTCCGTTTGTCACCACTAAGGAAGTGAGGGATGAAATTAACAAAATTAAGATGAAGAAAGCGCCTGGCTATGACCTTGTTACTGGAGAACTTCTAAAACAACTGCCCATAAGGGCTATGATCAAGTTGACGAATGTGTTTAACGCTATGATTCGACTGAAACATTTTCCAAGCCTATGGAAGGTTGCTGAAATTATAATGATACCAAAGCCTGGTAAAGAACCCCAAGAAGTAACTTCATATAGGCCTATATCACTGTTACCTATAATGGCCAAATTATTTGAAAAACTGTTTCTCAAAAGATTAAGCATCATTATCCATAGCAGTAACTTAATCCCATCCCACCAGTTTGGTTTTAGGAATCAGCATTCTACCATTGATCAAATCCACAGGATCACCGATGTCATAGAGAAATCATTTGAAAATGGAACAATTTGCTCAGTGGTGTTCCTCGACGTCGAGAAGGCATTCGATAAAGTGTGGCATGCTGGACTGATCAAAAAACTTCAAAACCTGCTTCCACAAGGCCACAGTATGTTATTAAAATCATATCTATCTCATAGGTTTTTTAGGGTAAAGCAAGAAGAAGCTTACTCCGATTTAAAAGAGATTAAGGCAGGTGTTCCGCAAGGTAGTGTTTTGGGACCATTACTGTATCTCCTGTATACCAGAGATATTCCTACGCCAAGACTCCCAGATACTTATATTGCTACATTTGCTGATGACACTGCTGTGCTATCTGTAGGCGATACAATTGAGCAGTCAACTGGAAAACTGCAAGAAGAAATAGATTATATAAACAGTTGGGCCCAAACATGGTGCATAAAACTTAATGAATCTAAGTCAGTCCACATTAATTATACAAATAAAAAGATACATAATCATATTCATATTATCGCGAATGGTACTGTGATCCCACACTCTAACTCAGCGAAATACCTGGGCATGACTCTGGATGCCAAGCTTCGGTGGAAAGAGCATGTTAAAAAGAAATACAATGAACTGAACATCAGGTTGAGAAAGATGTATTGGCTGTTGGGCAGAAAGTTCACGTTATCCCTGCACAACAAGCTAAAGCTATATAAACAAGTGCTGAAACCCATATGGACTTATGGCATACAGCTATGGGGATGTGCTCGAAATGCTAATAGGAAAATTATTCAGAGATTCCAAAATAGAACTTTGAGAATGATAGCTAATGCACCATGGTATGTTCGTAATTGCGATCTACATAGGGATTTAAAAGTGACCACTGTTGCTGAAGAAATTAAAAAATGTGCTCAAAGCCATGAAAGACGGCTAAAAATTCACATTAATGAGGAGGCGTGCAAGCTTCTCAACAACGATGAACTTCATAGAAGACTCAAGAGGACTAAGCCTTTTGAGCTGACATCATAGATCAATATACTAGGAGCGCCGATGGGTTAACCTGGGCTAAAAAATTACATGTTATGTTGTTACAATTACATGTTATGTTGTTAGATTTAAGCTGATTGTTAGTTCTTAGAACTAGTTGCAGTAAAAAAAAAAAATCTTTGCATTTAAATAAGATTATAAATTTACCTATTGTACCTCATAATTCGTTAAAATGTCTTCGGCAATTTTTATCAATTTATCAAGAAAATGTTCAAGCTCTTGAAGCTTTAGGACATGATATTTCCGTGGAATCTCCTTTATTAGTTACAATATTATTGAGAAAAATAGATGTGACATTGTGTAAAAAATTTGAAGACAGTCGTAACGAACATAATTTGCTTTCAGCTGAGATACTAGTTAAATTTTTGGAAGATGAATGCACTACAACAGAAGACTCATTGTTTATCAATCCTTCCGTTAGACACAATGATAGCATATAAAATCCAAATCTAGGGTCTCAGTCATATCAGTCTATTCAATTACAGCGAGGAAAAACAGCTTTATTTGTCACATCTAAAACTAATTGTCAATATTGCCAACAAGACAATCATAATATATATCATTGTTCAGACTTTTTATCAAAACCTCCACAAGAAAAATTATACATTGTTCAGGAAAATAGATGGTGTGTCAATTGCCTTGGTAAAACACATCAGGTTTCCTCTTGTGATCCTAAAAGAAAATGTTTTAAGTGCTCGCTGCCTCACCATACATTTTTACATAATGACGGCGTGCAACCTCGTACAGAAATACCAGTAGCCTACTCATCATTCAATGCAAATTCGAAATTTAAAAATAATTATTGAACAAAAAAATCCTAACTTAAATTATTCTTGCACAAATGCCTCGAAACAATTACAAAAATCATTATCATCTCGAAGTCCTGAAAATAGCAATACTTCTGATAAACCATTAGTAGTTTTTTCTCGTCAGTTGTAAATGTCAAATTCAAGAGTCGTTTTGGCTACGGCTCTGGTTAAAGTTACTCATCAAGGGAAATCACTAGTTCTACGTGCATGTCTAGATTCTATAAACAGCCTATGGCGACAGGCCATAGATTCTGGAGCTATGGCGACCTGCATTAGCCACAGAGCTGCTCAATTACTCCAAGTGAAGCGATCATATACTCCAAAATACATACAAGGTATTTTTCCTCTATCCCAGTAAAGTCACTCGGACTTACAGAACTAACTATCTCGTCTCTTAACGATTCTTTTATGTCTTCTCCAGTACAAGCTCTTATATTGGAAAAGATTACCTCAAATTTACCTGATACGCAAATATCGGCCCAAATAAAAGAAGCAATGAAATCATTTACGTTAGCCGACCCTATTTTCCATTTACCAAGTCCGGTTGATGTTCTTATCGGATCTGATATTTTTCCAAATCTTTTAACAGGTCATAATTTTTCGTTAGGTCACAACTTACCTACGGCTGTTGATACCTCCTTGGGATTTGTTATTATGGGTTCTGCTCCTTTACACATATCAGACAATAGTTATGTCCCAGCTTATCTTACACTTTTATTTGTTCAAGATATTGACCTCAATAATACTATTCTTAAATTTTGGCAAACTGAAGAGCCTCCTTGTCAAAAGAATTTAATGTCTGATGAAGATAAATACTGTGAAGAATTTTTCAATAATACATATAGTAGAGATACTTCAGGTAGATTTACGGTAAGGCTTCCAAAAAAACCTGACATTACACTTGGTGAATCGTCTGGTTCATCAGCAAGGCAATTTCTTACACTAGAGAAAAAACTAGCAAACTAAGATGAATTTAGAGTTAGCTACTACGAGTTGATGAAGGATTATTTAAACTGTGGTCATATGGAACTTGATGATACTGTCCATAAAGATAAAGAACACTATTATTTACCACACCATGGTGTATTGAAGAAAAATAGTACTACTACTAAATTCAGAGTTGTTTTTAATGCTAGTCATAAAACCACAAATGGATATTCTCTAAATGACATTCTTTTATCAGGTCCTAAATTGCAAAATGACATTTGTGATATTATTTTAAGTTTTCGAAGACATAAAATTGTGTTCGTGTGCGACATAAAACAAATGTATCGTCAAATAAAAATGCATGCAAGTGATCAGGCATATCAGCTTATCTACTGGCGTAAAGATCCGTCTTTACCTTTACAGACATGTAAACTTAATACTGTAACCTATGGTCTTACATGTTCTCCATACTTAGCAATCCGTACTCTAAAACAATTAGCCAAAGAAGATGGGCATCAGTTTCCTCGTGCTGCTGAAGTATTGAATTCTGAAATTTACATGGATGACTGCTTAACTGGTGCGTCCACGATAGAACTCGCTCTTAAGCTACAAAATGAACTTAACAAACTTCTGGAACAAGGTGGCTTCAGCCTACGTAAATGGATTAGCAATGCTCCAGAACTTCTTGAGTCTATGCCTGCGGAACATCATGAATCTCCACTCAAATTTCTCGACTCATCTGAACCTCTTTTTACTATATTGGGTTTTCAATGGAATCCTAAACTAGACTGTTTTTTCTATAAAATTGAACTCTCTGAATCACAACTCATATCTAAGCGTACTGTGCTTTCCACAATTGCCAGGTTGTATGATCCCTGCGGATGGCTGTCCCCAGTTCTCTTTTGGGCCAAAGCATTAATTCAGCTCTTATGGTTGCAAAATCTTCAATGGGATGAACTGCTTCCAAATCATTTATCTGAAAAATGGATAGAGTTCATAAAAGAATTTGATCAAATAGAAAAAATATGTATCTTACGCACATTCTCTTCAGATAATGCAATATTCATTCAGTTGCACGGTTTCTGTGATGCATCGGAATTGGGATATGCTGCTAATGTTTACATAAGATGTGTCGATCAAACAGGAGATATTAAAGTGCGTCTCTTACTTGCGAAATCAGGGTAGCTCCTTTAAAAAAAATATCACTGCCACGACTCGAGCTAAACAGAGCTCATCTCCTGTCTTGCATCCTAAATTATTGCATTTCTGTCCTATCAAAATACATAATGCATAATCAACTCACGCATGGTATGACTCTACGGTTACATTATGTTGGATTCAAACACCTTCGTATAAACGACGTACATATATAGCAAACCGTGTAACTCAAATTCAGGAATGGATACCTCCAACTTCATGGCGACACATAAGGTCATCGAAAAATCCAGCAGATTGTGCATCAAGAGGTCTCTATCCTAATCAATTACTTCACCATCAACTTTGGTGGACTGGACCTTAATGGTTAAATCAACCAACATCTGATTGGCCTAAATCCCAGACTACTCTTCCCGATATGAAATGTTACCCGAATTAAAACCAACACAGTGTGATGTCCTTATTACAACTTCACCTTCCAGTCATTTTACCAACTTATTAAATTATCATTCAACTTGGATAAAAATACAGAAAGTAATGGCATATATCCTAAGTTCGTACACAACTGCCGATCTAAAACAAAATTTTCTGGATCAATAATAGGAAGCGAATTACATAAAGCTACTCTACTCATTTGTGTTCTTGTACAAGAAGAGGAATTCCATAAAGATATTTTAAACTTAAAACAAAACAAACATTGTACGATTCAATTACAAAGACTCGTACCATTTCTTGATCAAGATGGTTTACTTCGTGTAGGAGGAAGACTTCACAACATTCTAATCTTTCTCAAGAAGCCAAACATCCAATTCTGATGCCAAAGTGTCATCATATCACACATCTTCTCATCGATTATTATCATTTAAAATATCTTCACGCTGGTCCTCAGCTTTTACAATCACTTCTCTCTCAGCAATATTGGATTATATCAGCTCGTAGTGTGATTCGATCAAGAGTTTTCAAATGCATTCGTTGTTTTCGATGTAAACCAGTATCTAAACCTCCAATAATGGGTGACTTGCCAGAATCACGCTCTACTCCAGCTCGAGCATTCTTAAGAACTGGTACAGATTTCGGTGGTCCATTTCATGTCAAACTTCATATTAACCGTCGATTGCAAGCTATTAAAGTATATATTTGTACTAGGGGAGACCCCTGCGTGCTTCGCACGCCAACCCCCTATGGAGGCAATGTCGCTTCGCTCACTTGAATTTCTCCGTCTTTGGAACTTTTTAGGTGCTGTACCAACAAACCCAATGCTGCAATGTGCTGTGCCCATTCGCTGCTGCAAATATTTACCTATCCTGTGCAGTTTTAATTATGTTTCTTTTAATCTGTATAAGAAATACAAGTAATAAGAAAATAATTAAGTTTCTATTGAATTAAGAATGTGAGTTTATTAAAATAAAAATTTTGTACTGCTATTTATTATTAGGTTTTATAAGTAGAATACGATTGTTTATCTTCTTAAGAATCAATGTTAATTATTCGTTTAGAATTAACTGATGAGTTGCTTGTGGACGACATTGGCACAGTGAGCAACGCCATCAACAATACTATTCAAAGGTACCAGAACCTTAATGTTGTTGGAACTCTTTACTCTACTCAGGGCTACGTACAGTTGTCCACATCATTTCTCAAATTCACTCCGACAATATTCAAGGTTTTCCCTTGTGATTTGTTTATAGTAAGACCAAATGCTAACTGTAGTGGAAACTGACGGCGAATCATTTCCATCCCCATCCTGCCTACAACTATTGTATTTAACATTTTTTTGCTATCTCTTACCGCTTTCTTACTAAATGCGCTTAAAGTGGGAAAATGAAGAAATTGAAAAATCTAAAAAATCTTTCCCGCCCAAAAGGTGCTTCCAAAATTGCAAAATCACTTAATTTCATTGACAATGTTGCGAGCACCTACGGCCTTAGAGGAAGCTACGTACTAAATTTCATTCCAATTCGTTCTTATAGAGATTTTTAGTAACTTTGACCCCCCCTCCCCAAACCACCCTAAAATTTCGAATTTCTTTTAACCCTTTCTTAGCGAGGGTTTAAAATTAGCTGGGGGTCGTAGAAAAGATATTTGAATCACTTTGTAACATCCGCGTTAATTTAGGATGTAACAAACTGGTTCAAATAGAGTTTGTAATTTTAAATGTATAGGCCCAATTAGTAAAAGATATATATTGTTTGGTATTTAAATATACAATATACAGTATATATCAAAAAAAAAGCTACGAATGTGATCTTTTAATGGCATTTAGTTTAATTCAGATGGTTTGTTTAGTTTTCAATAAAATATGTTTAAACTCGTGTATGTTTATGGTTATGCATGGTGTCAAATAATTTGTTTGTTATTATTATTATTGATAGCGAAAATATGTTTTGAAAAGTATTAAAAACTTCATAGTTATGATATATTTTATATAAACAATATTTTAAGCAGCATATCTCTAAATAGGCCTATATAGATATTTAATAACCAATGTTTGAGTTGGATTATAATTCTGTAAGCATTTTTATTTGTGTTTGTTTATAGTTTTTCAATCTAACCTTAAAAAGCTGTTGGTTTTGAAGAGTATTAAAGTGATTATAAATTTGCTAAGTAATGTTGCTATGGTAATACATGTAAACAAACATAAGCTTTTTATACGAACAGCTGTTTTTGTGAGCTATGGTTTTGAGTTCATACAATAAATGCTGTTCAGTTTCTTCCAAATTTGAAACTTTTTCGGGAAACTTTTCAAACTTTTCTTTACGTATAAACCTTCTATGAACTACTACAAACATTTTAAGACCAAAAATAGCCAAATCGGTCCAGCCGTTCTCGAGTTTTAGCGAGACTAACGAACAGCAATTCATTTTTATATAGTACCAGGAGACCGAGCTAAAGCTCGATTATAAGCAGGGCTATGATTTCAATAATTATTGAACATTTAAAAATGTACAAACAGTTAATTTAGGTTAGGCCTATAACATTAAACAACTAAATAAAGGGTATGTTTATTTAGCAGAAGTATTCGTTGCCATGGTAACTATAAATAGATACAACATTAGGTTACAGTTTAAAAGAAAACAGATGATTATTGTAATGACATTGAAAACATTTGCATCAGCTGTGCTTTGTATTGTTTAAAATGGACAAATTTCACTTTTTAATTTAATAAAAAGACGTAGAAAACGAATTTTCCCAGACTGGTGACCATTTCCAATCGATTTCTCGTGGCCAAAAGCCCCATATTCAATCAAAAAATCAAAAATCCTTAGACGGAGATTCCAGATCCATTTAGCAGACAAACAATTATCTCTCGCTTTAGAAGATAAGATTTACTATTTCGTTGTTATTTTGTAACCAACATGGCAACCCATAAGACACCATGTTAAAAATTTTCAAGTTTTAAATTAGAGTTTCTCAAAAAATTGCGTTTTACACGAAATACAACTATATGGGTGTACTTAAAAATCAAAACTACACCTAAATACAAAATTTCTTTGAATTCGTTAGAGCCGTTTTCGAGATCCGCGTCAGATACAAAGATCCAAGAATTGCTCATTTAAAGTAATAGGATTTGAATTCGTTAGAGTCGTTTTCGAGATCCGCGTCAGATACAAAGATCTAAGAATTGCTCATTTAAATTAATAGGATTTGAATTCGTTAGAGCCGTTTTCGAGATCCGCGTCAGATACAAACATCCAAGAATTGCTCATTTAAAGTAATAGGATAAAGAAGCCCCCAAAAAATAAGACGAGGATGGCGGAGGAAGAAAATATTTAAAAACCGAGATCGATATTTAACATTCACAGAACTTTTATTAAATGTTGGGGGTTTGTTTAAACATTTCTTTCGAATTACTGAATCAGATTTTAGAGAATTACTTAATAAGGAAGCTAAAAAAAAATTCAAATTTTTTAACGCCGCTATCTTTTCTGAAGTGAATTGATGTCATTCTAACTGTAGATTGCTAGTGGTGATTCCTACATAAGTTATTTTTTATGTAGGCCTATTTGTTGTGATTTAATTGTCGTCTAAATAATTTTACTTCAGAAAAACAACAAATAAATAATATAATTTCACAATTACATAATTTTAGTTTTATAGGTTGTAGGAAGTTAGTTTAATTTATATTTATTGTAGAGGGGTAGCAACCCCATTTCAAGCCCTTAGACTGTAGTAGTTTTAACGTCTAAACACTCCTAGCAATAATATGGATAAACTTTGAAATTTTTAGTGAAATTGGTCGGATAGTTTTTTAGTCTATAGAAGACAAAGAAATAAAGAAGCAAAGAAACAAATATTCATCATTGTATAGAGGGTGTAAAAAATCTTTCAGGCCTTTGGGATATGATTCCTCATACAAAAAGGAAAAAAGCATTTATGAAGGAATGTCCTAAAAAGTTTAGTTTCCGTTTGTCTGTCTGTATGTGGTTTTTTTACCTATTACGTTATATCTTAAAAACCTCTGAATATATCAACTTCAAACTTGGTACATGTATTACATCTAATAAGACCCATTTTGTTATGAAATATCTAGTTTATAACTTGTACCATTTCAAAATGGAAGCCGTTTTAAATTTCTAAACCTCAATATCTCAAAATCTATAAATTTTACAAACATTTTCCAACAGACAAAAAAAGTTGCTAATTATATCTCCTAAATAACGGTTTATAAAATATTAAGATTCCATAACTATTATTATGGTGATAATGGCAAAATTCCATGTTTCTAGTGAGAAAACCTGTTACTGTTAGGTTATTTTATAAATAACTCCATTCGCTTTATGATTTGGCTGATGAAGCATTATAACTAGAACAACACAAGGAAAAATCAACCTCAATAGCCAGATTTTAAACAGACATCCAGGTGTGTATTGAAACGCCGCCACCTCATCAGCTGAGCCACCATAATAGGAGGCCTACTAGTTTGTCTAATAACTTTGTTAGTGCATTTAGAACTAAAATATTTTTACAGTATTTTGCATCAGACCTGCAGTTTAAGTGATGGATGTCCTCCTCATACCAATGATGAGTAACATGAGTGGTAAACAAAGACTTGCAAAATAAACGGTACCAGAAACTGGCACATACTTTCTCACAAACATATCTATATATTAATAGGCAAGCACAAAACTTGTCGTCCTTTTTTCTCAGATTGTGTGCATCGTAGGAGAAATTCGCGCATACCGTTAGAAAGGTATAGTGTCCTGTAGATGAGCAGAATCCCATTATAATTTACATCGGTCCTCAGGGATACGCCCCAGTGGCCCTCAAAGTTTCAATGTTAATCTTATGGAAGGTCAATCTTAAGGAAGAAGAAGAAAGATTTTTTTTTGATTTTATCATGGGCACAAAAAACAGCTGTTCGTATGAAAAGCTTAAAACAGCTGATTTTGATCAACAACTGATTTGGATCAAAAACTGAATATAATTTTAGGTTAGGTAAATCAAGCAATAGCGAAGCATTGCCGGGTCCACTAGTTTAATTTATTAAACAGATTCACAGTGACTTCACAATTTTATTGTAGGAGGGGTAGGAGAGGTGATTTTAAACTAGGAGATTAACTAATAAATATTATTATTATTAGCTAGAGAGAAAACTATTCAATCGAATTCAAACAAATTTAGGCCACCAAACACGTCAATTAGGCCTCTATAGATGGAAAAAATAAGGTTTTGAAAAACAACAACCTTTATGGCCAAAAAACCTCCAAAAATCAGTTGTTATTGTTATTAATATTATTAGCTGAACGAGAATTTTTAGAAAGATGCTGTTTTTTTTTTGCATATGGTGGGGTACATTAAAGGCTACAAATAAGCCAAATTTTATCAAAATCGTTAGAGCCGTTATTTTATAAAAAAATAATAACTGATTTTTTGGGGGGTTTTTGCCAAAAAGGGGGTGGTTTTTCAACATTTTTAAAAACATTTTTTCGTGCATCTATACAGGCCTACCAAATTTGTTCGAAATCGATAGAATAGTTTTCTCTCTAGCTTTGTACACATACAGACATACAGACAGACATACACTTTGTAAAAAAACACTTTTTGAACTCAGAGGGTCATAAAACGGATATTTCCACAAAAATCTCAACATCCATATTATATTATTAGGCTGTATTATAATATTATTATTATTGTTAGCTAAACGAGAATTTTTCGAAAGATGCTGTTTTTTTGCATATGGTAGGGTACATAAGGGCTACAAATAAGCCAAATTTTATCTAAATCGTTAGAGCCGTTTTTTTATAAAAAAATAACTGATTTTTGGGGAGGTTTTGCCAAAAGGGGGTTTTTTCCAAAAATTTTCAAAACCGTTTTTCGTGCACTATACAGGCCTACTTGACATGTCTGGTGCAAATTTGTTTGAAATCTATCGAATAATTTTCGCTCTAACTTTGTTTACATACAGACATAAATAAAGACAGACATTTTGTAAAAATACTTTTTTAGACACAGGGGGTCCCAAAACGGATATTTCCACAAAAATCTCAACATCGATTTTTTTTGAGATCACTATATTATATACTTTCTCTATACTATAGTATAGTGAGAATGTAAAAGGGAAATATCGTAGATGGATAGAGTCATACATACTTCATTTCCTATTCGGTCACTTCTTAGAGCTTGTTAGAGTTTTCCCAAGCAATATGACCTAAATGTAACTTGAAAAATGTAAATTTTACTTTTGTTCATTAAAAACTTGACTGAGGCATCCTGCTGGGGATGCTCATTTGGTAATACGTACTTTAAACCGCATATTGCGTTTTCACAAGGCTTTTATTTGTAGATATGTCATTGTTTATTCTTCATTTGAGATACATTTTTGTCTTTAAAGTTCTTATATTGTTTTTAAAAATCAGTTAAAATTCTTTAATATTTTTGTCCGTATAACCCTTAGTATCTTATATTAGCCTACTAATGAATATCTTATAGTTTAAACAAGAACAATATAACCTCCCAACACGAAGTCATTCAAAACCACTCTGATACCTCGGCGATGATATCATTTGAATAACAGATTACAATTAATTATAAGAAATATTAATTAGACAAGAAATGCTGTGATAATTTAATTAAAACATGCACTTCCACTGCTCGTACAATTGAATTCAATTGACTGTTCCCCGGATAGTAAGAACTTGGTTTAATTGGTTTCTTCTTCTTCTTACCTAGACCAGAAAAGCTGTATTATCGAGGAGGCATGTCTATAATTGCATTTCATTTGGCTGTAACTACGCATGCGTGTTGGATACAGGACATATGTTTCATGAATGAAGTAAAAGACGAACAAGTGCTTGATACTTTGTGGTCAGTTAAATACAGCGTTTCCACATAAATACCATTATTTTGTTCAAGAAATACTGCTCACTGTCCTATCTTGTTTGATTGTTTAGTTGATGACGATAGTTTCGCTTATTTTTTCAGACAATGTCAAACCGATTACAAAGTTATTATTGCGTTTATGTAATGCGCGTCAAGAAACTGTAAAACACTACTAATTAACATATTTCTCTCGCACAACACACAAGGTTATACACTCGCCATTATAGTTTAGCAAATAATTCGACCACGCAGCTGAACCGCTGACGTGAGTTGAGAAAATTTCCAAAATTAAGTTTATATGCCTATGTTTTAGGGTTTCAACCAACAATTTGAGAAATAGGTCTACTCACGAAAGCGTTGATCAGCTGTCTGTGTGTACACAATATATTAGTAGAATTTGATTGCGCCTAGTGGCCTCGCGAGTGTGCACCACTTGGCTTCGGACCGGGTACTTTTATGGTATTTTACGTTTTGGTCGATTTTGGGGGAACCAAGCTAGCTAAAAGGTCGTGTAAAAAAACAAAATGTGCAGAATAACATCCTATATTTATAGTTTTAGATAAAACTCCAAAACATTTAATTCTCGTAGTAAAATCTCAAAAAATAGTTACTTCTGGACAAAAAACGTACTTCCGGTGTTTGGATTTTTTTGGCTAATGAACTCGTCTGAGCCACATAGACAACCAACACGTGTACCAAATTTGGACCAAATCGGACTTAAAATGCGGCCGCTAGAGTGCGAACACATATATACATATATATATATATATGAATTTTAATGACACCCCAAAACGTGTTCTGGGGACCATGATTGGTGCTCATTTGCTACTCCCGACCTTGGGTCTCACCATAAGGGCCACTGCAATAGCTCATTTTTCCTATGGAAATTCGCTAATAAATGGAAGACCGCACACGAGCACTCTGGTCCGTCAGACATATATTATTATATAACCACTCCAGTAAGTAAAAAAAAACAAGTAAAACAGTGTTTCCACTTATAGTAAAACAAAAAATACCTCTTCAGCTGCCAAAAATACCTCGATATCTCTTCACAGCAAAATTTGTTGTGTTGGCCGATGGAGAGAGATATAATTTTCGTTTACCATTTTATACATAACTAACTGCCGAGTTTTCGTTCAATGTTATATCCAAATATACGATTAAAGAAATTTTTATGTTTACAACTACCATAACTGTAAAGCACTTATTAAATATTTTTGTTCCATATATTATTAAAGGAACTGGAAGATACTTACAAACATATTTAAACTAGCTGACACGTACGGCGTTGCCCGTGGTGGTTAGTATTTTCAGTCTTTTTAACGTAATTGTAATCTTTTGAAGTGTTCAGTTAGTGAGTGGTATTTGGCTTTTATATATATAGATCTTAAATAATAAAAGCACTATTGTCATAATAATAAAAGATCTGAAATTATGATTTTAGTAACTTTGATCCCCCCAAACCCCTCCTAAAATTTCGAAATTTTTCATATCCTTTCTTAGAGAGCGCCTAAGGCCCTAGAGGAAGCTACATACCAAATTTCATTCCAATCCGTTCGGGCGTAATTTGAGGATGATCAAAAACGCATTGAAAACGCAAGGAAAAATGCAAAAACGCTTATTTCTGGCGTAATTTTGGGAGAATCTCAAACATTTTTTAACAGACTACTTTTAGGCCTTAAACGAACCTAAGTACCAAATTTCAACATTTTCTGCTAATTAGTTCTCGAAAAAGCTGAGAAAACGCAAAAAATCGCTAGAAAAACGCGAATATTGGGCGTATCTTTGGGATGTTATCAAAATCCGTTCTTAGTGCGCGTCTAAAGGTCCAACTGAACATGCATGCCAAATTTGAACTCATTTGGTTCAGTAGATTTTTAGTTCTGCTGATGAATGAATCAGTGCCATTTCGCTTTTATATAGATAGATTATTAAAAAGATTCACTGTGAATTCATAATTAATTGTAGGAGAGGTGATATTAAAGTAGGAGGTTAGGCTAACTAATAAATATTATTATTATTAGCTAGAGAGAAAAATATTCTATATAGATGAACGATAAAAGGTTTTGAAAATTTTTGAAAAACAACACCCTTTTCGGCCAAAAAAACCCCAAAATCAGTTATTATTATTATTAGCTAAACGAGAATTTGTAGAAAGGTGCTGTTTTTTGCATATGGTAAGGTACATTAAGGGCTACAAATATGCAAATTTTATCAAAATTTGATTTTTTGTTAGTTTTTTGGCAAAAAAGAGGGTTGTTTTTCAAAAACTTTCAAAACCTTTTTTCGTGCATCTAATGGCAGGCCTAATTGACATGTTTGGTGAAAATGTATTCGTAATTGATCAAATAGTTTTCTTTCTAGCTTTGTATGCATACAGACGTACAGACAGACATACAAACAGACATTTTGTAAAAAATACTTTTTTGGACTCAGGGGGTCCCAAAACGGATATTTCCACAAAAATCTCAACATCGATTTTTTTTTGCGATCACTATATTTTCTCTATACTACAGTATAGTGAGAAAGTAAAAAGAGGGGAAAAGTTATTATTTCTAAAATAATAATAAGCTACTCTCTAAATCGAAAACCTGAATCATATTTTGTATTCGTCGGTAGTTTATTACAAATCAGTAATTATTTATGCGATTATTTTTTCAACAGAATAATACGGAGTGAAATAGAATAAAATATTTCTAGTTATAAAACCACACAATCAGCCGTAGGCCTGAACCACGAACTCGAAAGTGACAAAATGCAAGTTTCTTATTTTTTCTATGTAGGCCTACTCATCATTAAGAAATCTATGTACTAGATTTCATTTGTCTAGCTTCAAGGAAAGTATAATAAATGGTCCCAGAAACTGGCACATAGTTTCTCACAAAAATATTTAAATTATTAAACAGATTCACTGTGACTTCATAATTGTATTAAAGTAGGAGAGTGGCTACCGTACATTAAAGTAGGAAAGTAACTACTAAATATTGTTATTATTATTATTAAAACTATTCAATCTATTTCGAAAAAAATTATATCAAAAATGTCAATTAGGCCTGTATAGATGCACGAAAAAAGATTTTGAAAAACAACCCCCTTTTTGGCCAAAAACCCATAAAAATCAGTTATTATTATTATTATTACCTAAACGAGAATTTTTAGAAAGATTCGGGTTTTTGCAAATGGTAGGGTACATTAAGGTCTACAAATAAGCCGTTAGAGCCGTTTTTGAGAAATTTAGATTTTTCTCGTTTTTTGGACATTTTTGGGGGGTAAATCCCTTAAAAATCCAAAAATGTTAAAATGCCTGAAGATATTTTTAGAACTACACATACATACATCAAAATCGGACCGTTGGTATGGTATACAGCTCTGTACATATCCTAACAGACACACGGACAGACATCACCAAAAAACCACTTTTTTGGGTTCAGGAAGCACCAAAACAAATAATTACACTAAAAATATTTTTGTGTTTAGGGAGCACCAACACAAATAATTCCACTAAAGAATTTTTTGTTGTTCAGGGAGCACCAAAACAGAAAATTCCACTAAAAATTCAAATTAGAAAATTTGGACTCAAACAATACTTTCTCCATATACTACGTGTAGGGGGGGGGGGGGGGGG
>JAGFPH010003393.1:62777-95264 GCA_018207615.1 Philaenus spumarius | reverse complement strand
CATAAAACATCATCCCTTGATACAAATAACCGTTAGGCAAACTTGTTAACAGCATTTGGTTTTGAAACTGCTGGACAGAATGATTTAGTGGAATTTAAATTAGAGATCAGCTCCTATAAGAGCGAGTGAGTAACAATATAACAGCTCATTTCCCTCATCATCTGTAATACTTAATTAAAACCTAGCGTAGATTATACTTTGGGGCTATGTTTACAACTTCAATCAATAATATAATGTCTTGTTAAGTTTTTTTTTAATATGAGTTGTAGAACTAATGAAGGCTAATATATTATAAGATTTTCTTTGAGGTTATAAAATGAATATAAATTCAACCTTTTACCATC
This sequence comes from Philaenus spumarius, assembly GCA_018207615.1. Lineage (NCBI taxonomy): Eukaryota > Metazoa > Arthropoda > Insecta > Hemiptera > Aphrophoridae > Philaenus > Philaenus spumarius. The sequence goes on along the minus strand of JAGFPH010003393.1, from coordinate 94,920 downwards.
AATATAAATCAATTTATACAAATTTAAAGAAGAGATTCGTACCCATTCGTTTAACTTCGAAAACATTCGTACATATTCTTATGACATATAAACATATTCCATTATTCATTTCTTCACTATAATATTAATAACTTCTAAATCATTTGATATATCAATATGAAATAAAAATCAATTTAAAGATGATATCTTTAACAGGTGTTTTTTGAAAAACTTTCCAAAATAAGGTAAGGCTACAGATTATTATCCTTAGAAGGATTTATCATCTTTGTTTTTCCTTATGTATGTACCACCCCATTTTTGACTCAGTACGCTTTCCATTTTGTTTGTTCCCTTTGAGGATGGTACACTACACAATCCATACATTTATATAACATAGGGTCTGTAAATTTAGACTCTCCTCTCAGATTAAAATTTATATAACAACTTTTATCCGTATTTAAAACCATATAATGCTTGGAAAACCACCACCTCAGAGCATTAAGATCAGCTTGCATGGCAGTTTCCACTTCTTGTATTGTGTTTCTGATGTAGCACAACGCGGTGTCATCTGCAAATACGTAAATACTACCCGCCAGCCTACCTTTACACAAACTATTGACATAAATTATAAACAACATAGGTCCAAGCACTGATCCCTGAGGGACCCATATTTTATTTTCCTTACATTTCCAAGGCAACCCTGAATACGAACACACTGTTCCCTGTCTGTAAGGTAACTGGAGAACCAATTATAGACCACACCTCTAATTCCACAATTTGATAATATTTCCAAGAGTAAGCTATGGTCAACACAGTCAAAAGCTTTAGTTATGTCTAAAAACAAACTACTCACACATTTCCCACTATCTATTCCCTCCATAACTCTGCACACAAAATTAAGAAGACCTGTCTCAGTGTTGCTACCAACCAAAAACCCGTACTGATTTTCACTAAAGAAAGCAAATTTTTTTAAGTATGATAATATTCTTGTTTTCATACATTTTTCCAACATTTTAGATAAGGATGAGATCAAGGATATTGGCCTATAGTTTCCCGGCCTTTGTTTATCCCCTTTTTTGTAAATTGGAACTACCAAGGCCGTTTTTAATCTACTAGGAAAGACACCTGATTGAAAGCTTAAATTGCATAGATAAGTAAATACTTTTGAGATATGCTCTGAAACACTTTTTAGCGCCATTGAACTTATTCCATCTATTCCCGAAGCTTTATTATTTTTCAAAGATGAAATAATCTTTTCAATTTCAGTTGGGACAACTGGCTCAATGAACATAGAACCCGCCTGAGAGACCATGCGGAAGCGATCCTGCTCAGAAACACAAGGCACACACACTATATCCTTCCTTATATCACCAATTACACTAATCAAATAGTCATTGAACAAATTTGCTACAGCAAAAGAATCAGAGATAATACCTTTATCCTCACTTATAAGCCTAATATTTTCAAAGCGTTTTTTTTTTTGCCCTGAAATTTCATTAATTATCTTCCATTCGGCTTTAGTATTTCCCTGACAGTTATCAAATAAACATTCATAATAATTTTGTTTTGTCTTTTTAATTTCCATGTGTAATTTTTTTCGATAGGACTTATAATGTGTTATTAACTTTAAATTATTTGGATGAAGTTTCGTTTTTTTGTACAATTTATTTCGTGTAGAAATTTTTTGACACAGATAGTTAGAAATCCAAGGTTTGAGTTTCCTTCTAAAATTGTTTGTTAAACAAATATTTTGCTCGGATTGTTTTACACAGTCTATTAATTTTGAAATAAAAACATCGAAAGCTTTATTTACATCGGACTGCCCGTAAACATCCGACCAATCAACTTTAGCAACAATAGACTTTAATAAACAATAATCAGTCCGCGCAACCTTGGGCCTCTCCACACCGTTATCAAAGTAAATGTTATTACCACTGGACAAGCCTAAAACTACAAGACTATGGTCTGTTATATCCAGGTCTAATACAGCAGCATCTAAGTCACACGCACCTTCACGCCTAAACCCCATCACATGATCGAGGCAAGAAGAACTTTCGGGTCTTGTTATCACGTTAATTAGAGATTCCATCCCATAAGTAGATAGCAGCGTTTTGTATTCGTCAACAATTACTGACTTCTCAAATAAGTTGATATTCATATCTCCGATTATAATCATACTAGTGGACCCGGCAATGATTCGCTATTGCTTAATTTGAAACTTTGAAAGCCTGTAATTCATATCCCGTGTAATTCAACATCCTGTAATTCGTATCCCGTGTAATTCAACATAGGCCTAATGATTGTTACACATAATTAATAAAACAACTGATTTGAATCAAAAGTTTAATACAATTTTAGGTTAGGCCTTTAAAACCTATGAAATATAATAATTCAAACATCTAATATTACAATTTAACATTATATTATTGTTACACATTATAAATAAAACAGCTTATTTGGACCAAAGGTTTAACACAATTTTAGGTTAGGCCTATTATTATAAAATCAACACACTTTATTTGAAAGAGTTTGGAATTATCACCATAGTAACCAGAATAACACATTAATAAATACGAATCAGCTGTTTCATCTGTTATATGGCTGCTTATGGGAGGGATGAATTTTCGCATTTTCTACCCTTTAAATTCAAAATTTTGCAAAATCCTTTCTTAGTACGCCTCTACATTATTGGACGGATGTACCTTCCAAATTTCAAGTCTCTAGCTTTAATAGAATCGGTTCTGCGTTGATCGTCAGTCAGGACATTGCATTTTATATAAGAGATTATTTTCAATATTTTTTGTTCGCACGAGATATTTTTCAATCTCAAATATAAACTCTTGCTCCGTGAATCTATGTAGCCTGTACAAAGCTAAAAGTTCAAACTCTAATTTCAAGCATTTAATTTTCAAACACAAAGCATCACAAGTATAAAAACCAGTGACGTTATTCTCAAACTTTAATGTCTTATTAACATAGACTATAACACCGCCTGCTCTATAGTTCTCGTTACAATTGTGTATGGTAACAAATCCATTAATAGCGAATAAATCTATTTCATTTTCGTTTACCCACACCTCTGTTAATACAATTATGTCCGGTATTCTTTCCCACGGTGACAAATTTAACAAAAAAGAGTCAAAATTACGCCTCAAGCTTCTTATATTCTGATGTATGATCACTAATTCCATATTACAAAACTTTACACTATTTAACAAAATATCTATTTTTGTAATTGATTTTATTATTCAACTGCTCCAAAAACAAAAACAAAATAATAATAATAATAACAAAGAAAACCATGACATAGTAACACAATAAATCTAACTTTAAAAAAAGATATAGATGTGTAGTGTAGACACGTTACTGATATCATTAACCTGATGATTTTTGTTGTTTCAGATTGACTCTTACAGTCATTATTGATATTCCCTAGACGCTGTTACACCTCCCCTGTGAGCAGTTTGGGGAGAGGGGGATGTTTTAGTGGGTCCGCGCGACAGCGGATCGAGTCCCACAGTACCTCTCTGGCTGGAGAGATCTGCGTAAGAGCATTCCATCCTCTAAAAAAAGTTACTGATATCTTATTGAAAAATCTGGAAATTGGTTGACCGTGCAGGCCAACCCTAGAACTTCCCGCTTAGTTTGAATTTTAAACGCTTAAAAATGAGTTTATTTGTTAAAATACCAAAAAACGAAAATTTGTGAATTTTTAAACAACGATAACTTTTGAATGCGTCGTTCGATTTTCATTTTTTAAAAAGAATTCTACGCAGTTTTTAAAGCACAAAAAGAAAATGTACAGGTTTATATTGATTGGTTGAGAAATCTGGAAGATATGTTAAAAAAATACCAAAAAATACCAAAAAACGAAAATTTGTGAATTTTTAAATAACGATAACTTTTGAATGCTTCGTCCGATTTTAAGCACAAAAAATGTATACATGGTTTTATTATGATTGTTTCGCACGCTTTAAAGTTATTTTTTTAAAACATAAAAATTCAAAAAAAAATTTAGGTTATTTTTTTAATTTCTTCGGATTGGCTCGATGGATTAACTCTCAAATCTAATCAGATCTAAGTTTTGATACACCCTTTCGAATGACATGTCGTAGAATTCAATCGGTTGATTCGTTTTTGAGAAACTGTACGACAAAAATTTATTTACACAGATACATCCACACACACACACGGTCGGACATCTCGGCGGGAATAGTCAGAATGGCTTCCTGGGACCTCAAAACGTGGAGATTTAATGAAAACTCGATTTTCGAAAATCGGACCGAAATCAATAACTTCCCTTTATTGGTAGCGGGAAGTTAATAATAAAATCCTTATAGGCCTACAGATAGGTCGATGGTAGTTAAACAGCTAATGATCCTTATGAATAAAAAGAAGCAAAACCTTTTATTTGCAGTTTTTAAAGCAAATCCTTCTACTTATATGATTAAAAATATAAAGCAATACCTTTTACTTCGAGGTAAGAGCAAATCCTTGTTTGGTTGATCCATATACTTCAAAAGTAGCAAATGGATATGAATAAAACTTATCTGTTATTTCAACTGTAAAGCAAATCCTTCAGAACTGATTCATCTAGTCAGTCGCCGAATTATCAGTGAAGTAAAAGGTTGTGTTTGTTTTTGCCATCATGGCAGATTTAATTCAAGTGCGATGTGTTAAACATTACAAACCTCGTTCTTCTCCATTAACAGGAGATTTCAAGAGCTTGTATAGGTTTGAAGAAGAAAATTCGTAAGAAAATGTTTGAAAAATTGTTTGTTTATTTCCTCAGTAAAAATTTAGTAACTTTAAAAATATTTAACCGATTTTAATAAAATTTGAACCACATATATAAAACATATCTATAATAACAATTTTAAAAAATCACGTTGCTACAACAAATTTGAATACCTTTACTGGTTAGGCCTATAAACATTACTATTTCAAATTCGACAAACGGTGAACTATGTTTTTATTATTTTGTATTATTTGACATTTATTTTAATTATGTTTTGGGTTATGAATATAATAAGTTATAGAGAATGTTATTGTGAATCCAAATATTTTTTTATATTTAAAATCGAATATGTATATCAAAAGATATATACATTTTAAAAATGTATTGTAACATTTTGTTTACAAAGTACATATACGTTTTCGATAGGTACTAAAAATGTAATAATAATAATTTATAAATAAAATAATTTATCGTATCTTGATGATTTTTTCATAGAATGTGAATAATAATATACTCTGTTAATACGACTGCAGTCAATAATAAACAGCTGATTTTCATATCTCTTTTACACGTCAACTGTTTCATCCGTTTACTTCCAGATTGAAGGATTTGCTCACAAGTAAAAGATAAGCATTATTCATGTGTAAGGAAGGAAATGCTTTTACTCCTAACTTTTGGTTGAAACAAAACCTTTTACTTATAACTTTTACTTTAAAGCATTAGCTTCACTTTTATTCATAAGGCTCAATGATTAGGTTCACGGTACACAGAAACCTTACAATGAAACGTATTGAAATGCATTCTTTAAAAATAACATGTTTAGCCTCATTTGTAACAAAACTTTGCAGAAAGAATATGTCGTTTTTTGCATAAAGTTGTGCACTGTTTTACCGTTCTGTGAAGCACACATTCATCAAATATCTCAAAAAAGTGTTTCCCCCCTATAAATTATTAAAATAAGAATTATATATTACTTAATAACTTCTATTGGATGTAGTATTTATGCTTTTACTACACATAGTGATTCAAAATTGCACAACAATTTTCGAAACCTGATACGATAAATAAAAATAAACAAACAAATTTATTTAAAACATTATTTTGTGTTTTTAAACTAATCACATGGGATTCGTCCACGCGGCTGAACCGCTGACATGAGTTAAGCGAATTTCCAAAATAAAGTTTATATGAGTTTCAAATAAATATTTTGGAAATACTCACGAAGGCGTTGAATAGCTGCCTATATGTACGAATTATATTAGTAGAATTTGTTTGTACCTTGCGGCCTCTGGTTGTGACTTGCTTCGCTTCGCTCGCAGCATATAAACTCGGCCTCCGGTCACGTGGATTTGAAACGGGTAGGACTACTTTTAATTTTACGTTTGATCGATTTTGGGGAACCAAACGATATAAGGTGTTTAAAAAAACAAAATGTGCAGAATAATGTCCTACATTAACTTTTTTAGATAAACCCCAAAAAAGTTCCATTCTGGTACGAAAAATTTCAAAAAAATAGTTACTTCCGGTCAAAAACATGCTTCCGGTTGTTGGATTTTTTGGCTAACGAACTCGTCCGAGCGACTTAGAAGACCAAAGTGTGTACCAAATTTGGACCAAATCGGAAGTAAAATTAGGCGTTAGTCTGCGACACATTACATATATAAATTTATAACAATTTTAATGACACCCCAAAACGTGTTTTAGGGACCATGATCGGTGTTAATGTACTTTTCCCGACCTTAGATCTCACCATAAGGGTCACTGCAATAGATCATCTTTCCTATGGAAATACGCTGATAATTAAGTTTTGAGTTTAAATTTGCTATACGCACTTTTTAAGACTTGTTTTACCAGTATTCATCCAAAAACTAAACATTTATTTTGTAAATTTTCAAAATGGTAGCCTTTTAAAAGTGTAGAAATAAATTTCTCGAAACCTCTTTATTTAAAACTGAAATATGATAAAAGTAGAGGGAGAAGTCACAGATGTAGGCCTATTGTTTCATTTTAATCTGTTTAGTAATTTATATGGAGACAAAAAGCAAACATTTACGTAGTAAATTACTAACGCCAACGTATAGCCGTATAGGCTTACGCCAACTAATAAGGCTACTTGAGCTTCTTACACAGCTTTGTTCTGATAAATTAGATAAACGTTTTCCAAGATTTTTTTAAAAATATTTCATTCTACAGATTAAGCCTTCACATAAATAATTACATGTGAGCAAGGACGCACTTCCACATCATACAAAGTTTCATTAAAATCCACCAGTAGTAGATTGATTAACTTTCGCAGGTGTCTAAGACGCGAAATATGTTTATAACGCGACACAAATAGCCCAGGCGCGCACTCACGGGGGGGGGGGGCTAAAGGGGCTGTAGCCCCCCCTCAAGAAAAAAATTACATTCTGTTTTTAAATGCGCCAATAGTGGACACATCGCATACTGAATACTGTTTTGTGGGAGTTACATTTCACTACAACTACGAAATAAATAGCTGCATTGCTGCATTCCTATTAATAAGAAATGCACTAAAAAATAAATAAAACGTATTTCATATATTCCAAACTCCGCAAAGGAAAACTCCTGTATTACATTTGTATACATGACAAACTAACTATAGGCCTACATACAATATAATGAAAGATGTGCAAAACAAAAATATAATTGAAATATGTTTTATATAAGAATTGCTTATGTAAGCTAAGCTTTAATAAGTTTGATTTAATTTACATGACTATTTCAGACTAGTGCAAATATAAACTATAGGGGAGGTTATACTAAAGCAAATTAGTCACCAATCAATGTCCATTAAAAAAAAAATAAAGATCACCAAACGTTAAAAACTAACTAGGGTAACTTGTTTCTAGTTACAAGTATTTTCTTTCTTATGAATACTTAACATAAAAAATAGAGATCACCAAACATAAAAACATGCGTTGTCTAGATATCTTTTAGCCCCTCTCCACCTACATCAACGTCGCGTCCTTTCTCGTTGTTTTTATGATTTCCAGATTACCTTACGTCATTTTGCTACCTTAACCGGTAACCTATTAAATAGTGATAATTAATAAATAGTAACGGTAATGATGATGATAAATAATAATAATTAATAATAAAATATATTATATATAGGGTGTATCTAAAATGCAAACTCTCGGAAACTGATACTATAGCTAAAAATAAGAAAAAGGTTTCTACTTGACGAAGACCCAAAGAAGACTCAATTTTGTTTTGTAAGACAGCTGATATAAAAGATTTTGTCAAAATAAAACATAAAATCTTATTTAATCTGCTGGGTTTTATCATTCATTCCTATAGTCAATACTCACAACTTGCATTCAAAGAGCTAAAATAAACTTAAGGGTCGGCTCTAGCTGTCGGCCATGTTGGCTGACACTCCATAAGACCAATGTTAAATTAAAATCAAAATTTTTCCTTTATTTTTGTTCGGAAAATTATAAACGATATGTAATTTTAAAGCTATGGTCAATATGCATGCAAATGGCTTTTTAAAAACTAAGAAAAACATTTTGTTTAATATTTATTAACAATTTAAAACATTGATTTTTAATATTTTTTATGTTGTCACTATTAATTACAGCGAAAAACTACCAAGCCATTCGCATAAAGAATTTCGTCCCCAAGAGTTTGATATTTTTTTTAAAACGCTATTTGAACAATTGCGTGTTTTAAATGGATTTAGGCTGAGCAATATCCGTGTAACCTACCGGCGCTATAGGGTGATTTTAAATAGTTTGTTACGTTGTAACTATTAATTATAGCGAAAAATTACCAAGCCATTCGGATGAAGAATTTTGTCGCCAAGAGTTTGGTATTTTTTTAAAAACGCTATTTGAATAATTGCGGATTTTAAATGGATTTAGGATGAGCAATGTCCGCGTAACCTACCGCCGCTATAGGTTAAAGCGCTGGAGTCGCAGGTTGCTTTCTATTTTACTAGAGCCGACTCTTAAAGTAATTCCTTAAAATACCGGTTTTCCTAAGGAATTTTTAAAAAGTTTTCCGTTGGTTGGCCCAGGGACCCGGGGGTCAGCCCCCCCCCCCCATAATTATTTTCTGAGTGCGCCACTGAAATAGCCTACATCTTTTTTTGACATTTTTTCTAAATAAATTGTCTTAAGTCAAGAATTACTAATTGTTAAACTATTTAAAGCCCCCACACACGAGCATGTTAGTCGAGCAAGTTGGGATCGAGCTGTTCGTCGAACATGTTCGATATTGTGTGGGTTTCATCCGAACATGCTCAAATCGAGCCGAGTGTCAGACTTCAGGTTCTCGTAGCTTCTCCCACTGGGTAAAAACTGAAGAGTAGCAACAATATGTTCTTTGGCAGTTATTGAAATGTGTACCTCTTTTTTAATATAATTGGAAACGCGTCCAATAAATCTTCAAAACATTCCTCGCCCATCCTCAGTTGTTTCTGAAGTCTTAAGGCTCATCACTGATGGCGAGTTCATACTCAGTATAGGACTTCATACTCAGTACTTCATCGTCGGTATTCATGTGGCTAAACTTGCTTCTGTCCAAAAACCATTGTTTAGCACACAAGCGTCGACCTTTCTTGTTTTTATTTCTCAAGCATAAAACACCAGCATGAACAGCTACGGCTGACTCAAATCTATGATTCAACATCACCCAACTTGCTTCGACTGTTTGTTGACAATAAAAAACTTGTCGGGTTCGACGTCATGTCAAGTTCGGCGAGCGTGTTTAATAGTGTGGGGGGGGGGGGGGGGCTTTACTAGCAAATTTTTATATTTTGTTATTGTTAATTAATATTTTTTCGTACGATGGGTAGAGCTTCGTACATTTACGTCTATTTAATAGATGTGTTTTTCAAATTTATCGACGCAATTAATTGTACGTTATACGTTAATTGTCAATTAGATACATTTAATAATCTTGAATGCACTTTGGCTGTCCCAGATAATGACTTTAATTACGTATTAAGGCTAGGCCACTCACAGCTGTTATCGTGAATACGTATCTTTCTAAAAACAACCATCCAAATCAATGACAATACTTTGTGGCAATTATGGCGAAAACACTTCCCACCGAACACCAAAGGCGTGAAAACAAATACAATTACAGACGAACTTATCATTCATTACAAAAATATGTCCCTGTCTGACGTCAAACATTGTATTAACCAATTACCTAAATTAGTACCATCGCGCAAGCGTGCAAAGAGATCGTATCTTGTCGACCCGCCGGCGGTAATATGTTGATAATATTTTATAAAATGGCGTCGGTTTAGTCTATTAAAATATTCATGCAACCTTTTTTTCCGTATGTAGTCCGATTGGGCTACTTTGCATGTGGGCGGGGCCACGGAATGGCGGCAGCTATGATAATGAGGCTCATTTTGGGGAAGTTTTTCTTTTTTATCAAGATGTTGTGGCTACGAAATAATGTCGACCGTACGTGTTATTAATGTATTAATATCTAATGATTACAGGCCTTGCCCGTAGCTGTAAGATTAAAGGTCCGTTTTTATTTTTCTATCTGAATGTAAATTTTGTTTCCTTTCCTTTTCGAGAAGGAAAAATGTCGTGCTAAGTTTAATTCTGTCATTGATTGCGTTTTGTAAAATGTCGGATATGCAGAGGTTGGAACACGCCAACTTTTACGCCTTTCATTTTGCAAGTACTATGAGTACGTTTTTAAAGTACACGTAGTCTATTAAATGAAAATTGAGGGTTTCTTGGTTGCCGATAACTCTGAATTAAAACTAAAAATAAATTTGATTGATTACAGGTGCTGAAATAAATGCGCAGTTAAGGCTAAATGGAGGTTTTCACAATAGATTAGGGCTTATATTGGCCTATAGAACATCTTTTCAGATTTTTCCTAAACTTGTGGAAAACTTGTAACAATTTCAGGCGAATTTCTATTCTACAATTGGTGTAAAAAATATAAAAATAACGAATAAAATAAAGACAAATTATAAAACTGTAAAAATAAATTAATAACGGAAAAAAGATAAATACAAAAAATAAAATCAGTCTAGAAGCATATAATAGAGGAACTCAATGATTTTGAGCTTGTTTTAATTTGAAAAGAATTGTAGGTCAGTTACAAAAAAGTTTATAGGCCTAATATTTATAAAAGTTACGATGTAGGCCTACGTTTCTTGTTTGGAGAATTTATAATTTCTATATTTGTGTCTAATACTGTTTAACTCACACAAATAGCCTATCTAAGAAAAGTAAGGGAGTGTGCATTTAAATATACATTACTAGGCCTAGTTGTTTTATATAAAACGCCAAAAACGTTTCATTTCAGCGCCAAAAATCTCAAAATATTGTAAATTCGTGACAAAAAAATTGTTTCCATTTGTTGGGTTTTTGGTTATTTTTTTATATATGTGTTCGCACTCTAGCGGCCGCATTTTAAGTCCGATTTGGTTCAAATTTTGTACACATGTTGGTTGTCCACGTCGCTCGGACGAGTTCGTTAGCCAAAAAAATCCAACAACCGGAAGTACGTTTTTTGACCGGAAGTAACTACTTTTTAGATTTTTCCTACGAAAATTAAATTTCTTACAGTTTTTTTACAAATATAAATGTAGGATGTTATTCTGCACATTTTTTTTTACGCGACCTTATAGCTCGCTTGGTTCCCCCAAAATCGATCAAAACGTAAAATACCATAAAAGTACCCGGTTCCAAGCCATGTGGTGGATGCTACCGTGGGGTTGGCGTGCGAAGCACGCAATGCATTGTGTATTGAAGATACTTCCAATACGGGGGTTGGCGTGCGAAGCACGCAATGCTTTGTGTGTTGAAGATACCCCAAATACGGGGGTTGGCACGTGAAGCACGCAATGCTTTGTGTATTGAAGATACCCAATATGTGGAATGGCGTGCGAACCATTTTGCAGCTAATCAGCACAGTCGTGAATAGACTTATTTTCCAAATTGTTGGTTGAAACCCTAAAACATAGGCCTATAAATTGGAAATTTGCTCAACTCACGTCAGCGGTTCAGCTGCGTGGTCGAATTATATTAATCACTTATTTTGGCCAAATCGTGTAACCGCCAGAGCGCGTTGAAATTTTATGTCATACTAGCATTACCCGTCGCGGCTTTGCCCGCAATCTTAATAGTATTATTGAAATTAGGAAATGCTACTTATACCCAGTGCATATTGTTTATATATAATTTTAATTTCTAACATTAATTTAGATATAATTAATTTTAAGTTTAAAATTCTTTTGAGTTTAAAAAAAGTCAAAATTTCAAGTTTAAAAAAGTCGAAGTTATTTAAGATTATAAATAAATTTTTACTCAGTAAAGTACAGTATTTATTAAAAAGTGTTAATCATATATTTCTTACATTCAAACTATAGCAAGTAAAGCTGCAACGGGAATTCTCATCTACAAAACATTTACATATTTTTAAAATTGAGTTTAAAAATGTACATAAAACTAAGCATAGCCGGATAATACTTAGTGCAACGCCCATCTTTCATGCAAGGAGAGCTTTTATTCAAAATGCCACATGGTCCATGTATCATATTGGCCTTGACTATCTCATAAAGTAGTAGATCTTCATCAGGGTTTGGAATTTCAGCACATACGAATTTATCTATCATATTGGATGAAATTCTATCTTCCAACCATAGCAATATGTGAACATGCGGCAAGCCTCGCTTTTGCCATTCAACAGAATACATGTGACATCGAACTTTTCCAAACAGTTGGCCTTTAAACAAAAGATCTGTTAACTCTTTTACTTTACGATTGAAAACTCTTGCAATAATATCAGGACGATGATAATGTTTTTGCCCAGGTAGCAATGATTCTTGAATCTCCTTCCACTTTGGATTGCAAATGAATGTTATAAATAAATCTGAACTTCCATAATGTCGGACGTAAGTCATTCCATCCTGACCCCGTTCATGCATATACCGAGGTCCTCCAGTAAAAGATGATGGCAATACTACTAATTTTCCAAGTTGATCTGCTTGAACGTCTTGTCTTCCTATGGCGTCTTTTAAATGAATATAGTTATCTGCCCTAAGCCTTTTTTGATGATATCTGATATAATTCAATTTTTCCGTCTCTATTTTGGCGTACATGTCAACTAAATACTGACTAAATAAAGCACCATAACGAAGCAAATAGTTATTTTCTCCTTCCCTCTCCATAATTCTGTAGGCATAAAAACAGGCAGCAGATACATTTTTGTTCAAAGGAAGTTTTGTTGTAGGATCACATTGTGAAATGTCTATTGAATATCCATCTTCTCCGTGGCAAAACATAAGCGGATATTGTAGTGCATCATAAGATCTATGAAGTTCACTGATACGTTGTAGTTTATTATCGTGGCTTTGAATGACAATATCCCGCTTTTCGAACTGCTGTCCAACTATTACCAAAGCTACCTCATTAGATGTGGGAGCATTGTAACAACCTCTATGAGCGTTGGCAGGCTTTCTGTCTGCGTGAATCACTATTTGAAAATGTTCGCAATTCTCCGGTACCTTATCTATAGTAGTTTTTAAATCTCTAATGTACTTATTTTCACTATGAAGCATATCTTGCAGCTGTTTAACTAAAAATAGTTTGACATCTGGATAGTTCGAGCACCTAAGTCGAGCTTCTTTTTCATCTTCACCAACAAAATAGATTTGCAAAAATTTAGCCTCTTCTTCTGAATGTGGGAGCAAGCTTCCATATAAATGGTAAACTTGGCCTTGCACTTTAAAAGTTGGCATAAAACCATCTTCAACAATCTGTTTAGCACCAAAAGATGTCATCTGAAAGCAACCGTTGTACCGCCTAATGCGATCAATGAAGTGGCTTTGCTCAGGGTGTTCACCAATAAGTAAATTATATAGTGGTTCTGGTGGAGGTTGCAAAGGGGTGAGCTGTACTTTACCAGAACTACAGCACATACCAAGTGTCTCGCCTTTCCATTTAAGAGCATGGCAAAACCGACATTTTTCACTCATGATACCAATGTCATTTTTATAAACTATATTAGGATCATAGGCCAGACCAGAAAGTTTTTTATTTTTCCATATGCGCAAACGAATTTCTGCCCGAAATCCTGGATTATTTCGATCATATAGATTTTGGGATGCTCTATGAACTTCAACATGATTGCTTTGATACTTAGCTGCTGCAGCTCTGTGGACTTCTGGGCGATTGTTTTGATAGGCAACGGCTGCTGCTCTGTGCACCTCTGGGTGATTATTTTGATATTTAATTGCTGCTACTCTATGCATTTTTGGGTGACGCATCTGATATGCAGCTGATGTACATCTATTTAAATCGGGGTGATCATCTTGATACTTTTCCACAGCTATTTGATTACCTTTCGGGTTGGTTTGTTTATACTTTTTCACAGCTTGAATATTTTGATTTTTTCGTGTTCTGTTTGTGTACCTAGCACGACGCTTTTTATTTTTGACATAAATAGTTAATGTAGAATTTTGTGAAACATTGTCTTCGGAAATAGGCAAATACACGTCAAAATGACCACTATTAATATTCCCACTTAGGCGCAATCTTTTTACGGGGAATGTGTCTGTACCAAATTTTGCATAAAGATTATTATTATAATAAACTTCAAACAAAAATGGAAATATCTCACCAGCGGCAACCAATTCGCAATAACCAGCATATACTGAATGTTGATTCATTTCACGTACATACTCCACAGAAGTTGAAAAATTATCGCCATTGGAGTTATAAGACATCTCAGCAAAGTTATTCCAATTTTCAGCCACATACGTAACAATTGTTTCTCGTAGCTCCTGACACCTTTCTTGGGTATTAAATAAGAGAAAAGAAAGAGCTCGAAAAAGGCAGGCCCCATCTCCAATGATAGATACAACAGTTTGGGGTATTAACATCTCATTGGCATTAATCTCATCTATCAACATGTTTTATCACTTTGTTGAACAAAAAAAGTAACTTCATTTAGTTCATTGTATAAAGTTATATAGTACTGTACTATAAATTATTTGTACATTTACCTTAATTATACCGGTTAATTTTAGTAATATACAAACTAAAATTGGTTTCGCTGTTCCAGTAAATGACACTTAATTTTTCCTAACAAAATTGTTTTATTTAACTATTATAACTTTGGGTTGATTTCACTAACTACTTAATTGGTATACACTTAAAACTCGAAATTTTTTTGTAAAATGCACTATTTATATCCATTCAAACGCACAATGTTTGGGTGTATCCCAGTAACATATTTTGTAGAATTTGTTTGTAATATTATTTCTCCATTGTGTGACTTCACTGGAACATTTTCTTAGTTCTCGCTTTGATACAATATTTCTGATGAAACAGTGATGTAATCATTCTTGAGAGGATGTTAAAAGTTAGAATTTAAACAAATATATAAATAATTATACATAGGCCTACACATATTTCATGTAAGCTGTAACACTGAGCAAATAAAACAAATGTAGGCCTAAAATTTGTTAATTTGGTTGCTATGGTAATAAATCTAAATACTTTCAAGAAACATGTGTTAGTTCAGTATAGGCCTAACATAAAATTGTGTTAAGTTTTTGATCCAAATCAGCTGTTTATTCATAATATGTAACAAAATATGTAATTAGCCTATATTACAGTAAAACTTTTAAATTGACTTTTCCTTTGTTTTTATGTAAAGCTAGGCATACACGGTCCGATTTGTAGGACGACCGAGTTGGACTGCAAGTTGGATGCGTTTCACCACTCACGATCCAACTTACCATCCAACTTACGTTTCCAATTAACATTAACAGCTGATTTTAAACTTTGAAGCAATTATTTCTTTTTCTAAATTTTAGGCTAGGTTTTTATTAAAATGTAGACCTGAGCATTGCTGGTTCTTTTAACCTTTATTAGGCCTATTTATAACTGATGTTATAACATAAAATAATTTCATTTTGGACATTTACGATCTTAGTTTTGAGGTTATTATTAATCCTACATCTATATTATAAAGAAAATATAACATAATTATGTGTATAGAAAGTTCTAACAGGTTTGGCGTGCGAAGCACGCTGGGGTATCCCTAGTAGGTAATAAATAAAAAATATACACATTGATTTACATTATTCAAAACGTTCTCAAATTTTCAACTCCACGACAAGAAATCATTCCAATTCAGTTTCTTTCCTTGTAGGCCTACATAGTGGTAGTTTTATAAAAATGTACAGCAATTACTATATGCAAATAATTAGACTAAACAATTCCCTATATTTTGTCAGTATACTTACAATCACTTATTTTTTTAAATATAGTAGACAACCGCCTATATTTTTTTCAGTATAGAAAACAATCCCTATATATTTTCAGTATAGTAGACAATCGCCTACATTTTTTAATATAATAGACAACTGCCTAATTTGTTTTAGTGTATAGTAAACATTCACCTATATTTTTCAATAGGTTAAGAAATTATTTTTGAACTATTGTGACGCGAAGATGCTCAAAAACATGTCAGTTTGCATAAATTGCATCACTTGTGTTCACAAACACCTATTCTCCCGGTACAATTCAATAAATTCCAAAAATCCTTTATTATCCATTATTATAGAAGTAAAAATTTACAAAGTATAGGGGAAAAGGGAAGATCAAACATCAAAAAGGAGAAAGTTTAAAATGACAATCGGATGATCACCCCATTCACAGTCCGATTCCGTCGGAAGTTGGAAGTCGGATCATCTTGTAGTCTGATCTGGGACTCCGATTTGTACGATTATCCAACTCGTCGTCCATCAAGCCCATTCACGCTCCTACATCGGATCCTACATCGGACATCGGACTACAAATCGGACCGTGTATGGCCAGCTTTAATTTTGTTAACCTAACCTAAAATTAGTAGTTGGTTGTGCAAAATAATAAAAACAAAATTAGCAGTTGTAGGGTATTTTTTTCAAGTGATTTTTTTATTTTCAAATAATTGTATCAAAAATTAAAATTTCATAATTTGTAAATTTAAATCATTAAAATAATAATATTATGTTAGTTGGTTGCTATGGTAATAGATATAAAAAGTATTCAACAAACCATGTGTTGGTTCACTATAAATAGGCCACTTCTAGAATTGTGTTACTAATTAATTTACTAAGTATTTGATTTGAATCAGCTGTTTTATCTGTTATAGGGATGGGAGTGAACCCCAGTATTTTAATCATTTTCAACCCTTAAAGTCAATATTTTGCAAAATCCTTTCTTAGTGCGCCTCTACATAGTGTTATTAACGTTCCTTGAAAGTTTCAAGTCTATAGCTATCATAATTTTGGCTGTACGTTGATTATGAATCAGTCAGTCAGTCAGTCAGGACATCTTCTTTTATATATAGAGATTTGAAATATTTTGTTTACCTATTCTAACATTTTACTATACGAAAAACTTAAAATAAATTATATAAACATACTAATAGCCTACTATATAAACGAAAAAACAACGCGACCTTGAACATTGTTAGTTGTTACCACTACAATAACAAAAGAACCAATAATTTATAATTAGCTTACTTATTTCAAAATGACCTATTTATAGACAAATTAGTAGACTATATTTTGAACAATATTGGAAAACCAAGTCAATTTAATAACTTTGAATGGAATGTTCGAAATAGCCTGAATTTTAAAACATAAAATGAAAAATGTTTATTAAATTGTGCGAAATTAATATATTTCAAGTTATTTGATAATTTTCGGTTAGGTTTATTAAAACAAGATAATCATTTCTGTATTGAAAGTTCAACAGTAGGCTACTTAATAGTATGGATCCAACAATAACTATAAACTTTATCATTTCATCTCAGTTTTATCAGTAGGCTAAGCCGAACACTAGGCCTACTGCATTACAGTAGTAGATTTATCTGTTTTGTTTGAAATAAAATAATCACTTTTCTTTCTTTCAAACTCGTTACTGTTATGCATTGCAACCTAACAAAATAGTTAACAAAATTTAAGCTTGATTTACAAATGTAGACTAATTTGTAAAATGTATCGATAAATAAAAGTTGTGTTTGAAATCCTTGTTACTGATTAACATGCTTTGATTCGATTCAGCGAAACCTAGCCTACATAATTATTGTTATTTCATAAAATTTAAATTGTATTATGTTACATACTTAGTAGTCCAGTAAAAATAGAAAAAAAATAGGCCAAAAGCTGGTAACCCGGTGCAGGTTAACCGATTTTTATGATTTTTTTATTTGTTCGTCTTGGTACGTAGATTAAAGTTAAAAGAAATTTTTTCTCTTTGTTTTTTTAGAAATGTACAGGAAAAGTTATAAAATGTTCCAAACTCAAATTGTTCAAATTCTAATATCTCAACTTCTAAAACAAATATTTGGGTGAAACTTGTAATTTGGGTGTTTTGGGAGGCATTGATCGCGAATATATATAAAATATGAAAATTAATCATGGTAGATACAAAATGGCTGCCATTTTCTTAAAAAAATCAACTGTTTTTGAGGTTTAAAAAATATTTCTTATGTAAATTAATTTTTATTTCATCTTTATAGTCGCTAAGCACGAATATGAGATCAAAATAAAAACAAACAAACATGCTTGCTCATAAAAGTGACAAATCATATGAGTTTTAGTGATTTCTACTTGTATCCCAGTAAAAATATAAAAAAAAATAGCGCGATACTAAATTCTGTGGCTCAGCGGTGTTTCTCCCCGTTAGAAGCTGGGACACCGGACAGTGTGCAGGATTCAGCAAGGGCATTCATTGGAAAGAGACCATCAAACGAGACACTATTTTTTTTTTATAGTAGCTTGCCACCATTTAAAGTTTAGTACATGTTTTACCTGTACAAACTTATTTACTTACTTTGCTTTTAAAAAAATGTTCAAGTCTTTTAGTAATTATTTTAAATATCATTTATATTTGCACAAATTTAAACAATAATTAATTTGTATTCATTTAAAAAATTTCAGTAGAAAATTTGGACACCGAGTCATTTATTGAAATAATTCGCAATCGACCTTGTTTACGTAACAAGTGATGCATATTCGAATAAAACTTTCGAAAAAAATGCTGGAATGAAGTCTTCTGTACCCTGCACTGTTTATGTATATTTTAAATTACACACAAATTGAAGAATTAGTTTTAGAGAAAATTGTTTTTATCGAATACAATTTCGTTAAGACTAGCATATAAGCAGTCTTGATGAACTTGTCTTCGATAAAAATCAATTTTCTCTACACATAATCATCAAATTTGTATGAAATTTAAAATACACATAAACAATATATGTATAAATATAATATAGGTACAAAAATTATAGGCCTACATGTACGATTATTTTAAACTAAATAGGCCAGCAACTTTATGAACGCATAATTATCAATAAACATGTTTTTATTCAAAACATTTTTTTTTATAGAAATAATCATCCGATTTGTTTGAAATTTATGAAATATTTATTTAAATAATATATAGGCTATATAGGCTATATAAATATAATGAAAACAAAGAATAACTCTACTACAATACTATACTAGACATAACTTCGACAATTTGTAATACAGTATATCAAAGTAAAACTTGGTATAGCAAATGAAAAGAGTGTTTGAACTTATATACCAAGACTCAAGAGTTGGTAACTCAAAAATTGCATGAGCTAGAGAGTCATCAGACTTATCAACGAGCCTCACGATGTTTTGCTTACCGAACGTTGCAGCGTATTTCAATCTGTTACCGTTTCGTCAATTTTTGGAATATCAACATCAAATTTGTTTTAAAAGTTAGATACATCAACATAAATATTATCAGTAAGTATGAACAATTTTGTTTATGTACTTTTTAAAAGCGAGGAGCTTAAAGATAGTCTTCTGTTTGACCTATCTCGTTTTAACTCCAACACCTTTGGATTCAGCGACTCCATTTTCGAAATTTTTGAACATATCATTATAAAAATCGGTACAGAAGTTAGAAACATAATTGTTTTTTACTACACCTATTTTAAAAACAATATTTAAAAAATTGACTAATCTACAGCCGCTCAACTCAAGCGTTTTGACGAAAAATCTAAAAAGGTCTAAAATAAAACTTTTTTAAGTGACTTGTGTTTTTAAAAGTAAATAAGAAAAAAGGATTATACCCCTTGATCTTGTTTGAATCTATATGCTTAACTTGTAAAAAAAGTTTTAGGTTGATATTTTGGAAATTTTCTAATCTGGAGCCGTTTAAAATGAGTTGGTTGGTCCGGTACTCCTAAAATCGTGAAGCCCATTGATAAATCAAGTGGCTCTAGATTGGGTCATTTTCAAGATAACAAGCTGAGACTCAGCATATAAGTTTAAAATATATATTTTAACTTCTATGTAAAGTTTGAATTCGATATATTAAAATTCAGCCCATTCAGACTGAAAATATTTCTAATTTTAGTGAATAAAAATACATTTGTTTACTAAAAATATATTGTTGTTAATACTTTTAACACAATTTATTAAAAAAATGTTTTTAGAATTTTTTTTGTAAAATGCTCATTACAATAGGCACTTAAAAAAACACATTTTGATTGAATAAAAAATTAAGGGGGGGGGAGGAGCACAAAAAAAATTGTGTTTTACTTTTCTTACTCGTCGAGACGAACAAATTAAAACAACCGTCAAAATCGGTTAACCTGCACCGGGTTCCCACCCAAATGTCTATTTTTACTGTAATATAGTCCAAGACATAAAAATTAGTCTGCAATAAGATAATACCTATTACATTGTGAGATGTCTACATGATATCCTAAAACAACACCAATTTCAATTCCTTGAAAATAAATTCAAAACAACAGTAAACCAACAACAATGAAACTTTTTTCAAAGTTCAAATTTGTTAACCTCAAAGTATCAAAATGTACTGAAAGGAGACAATAGTTTTGTCCCTTCTTAGTTCATTCTGTAACTCTAGAATCTACTTCCGTCACTTACTTGGAACTGTAGCTTTGTAAGAACAACCTTTTCATTGTGATATCTTTGTCAACCATTCTTTATATCTAGGTTGAATTCAATTCATGGCCACTACGATAGCAAGCAAAATAAACTATCAAAATCCTCTCAGGATTACCACATTTTTAGTAATTAAATATTTTTCCTCTTTGTAATAATGATACATTATCAGGCCTAAAGTTAACGGATGGAGTTATGCTATAGCGGTGTTAGTGTTACATTGGTTATCCAAGTACTTATACGATTCATTGAAAACGATTGCTATTCGCTTGAAAGAATACAATTATAGTCCAGTCAATGAATGCTCAAAATTGGGGTATAGAGGATAATTGAAGGAACACAATTTTTGACTTTGGGACATTGTTTGGACTACTAGGCTATACAGCACTTTACTTCAAACATTCTTTTTTAGCGAATTTCCATAGGAAAAATGAGCTATTGCAGTGGCCCTTATGGTAAGACCCAAGGTCGGGAGTAGCAAATGAGCACCGATCATGGTCCCTAGAACACGTTTTTGGGTGTCATATATATATGTATATATGTGTTCGTACTCTAGCGGCCGCATTTTAAGTCCGATTTGATTCAAATTTGGTACAAATGTTGGTTGTCTACGTCGCTCGGACTAGTTCGTTAGCCAAAAAAATCCAACAACCGGAAGTACGTTTTTTGACCGGAAGTAACTATTTTTTGACATTTTTACTACGAGAATGAAAAGTTTTTAGAGTGTTTTCTAAAAATATAAATGTAGGATGTTATTCTGCACATTTTATTTTTTTACGCGAGCTTAGAGCTCGCTTGGTTCCCCCAAAATCGATCAAAACGTAAAATACCATAAAAGTACCCGGTTCAAAGCCATGTGGTGGATTTTACCGTGGGGTTGGCGTGCGAAGCGCGCAATGCATTGTGTATTGAAGATACCACCAATACGGGGGTTGGCGTGCGAAGCACGCAATGCTTTCTGTGTTAAAGAAACTCCCAATTTTCGGAATAGCGTGCGAAGCACGCAATGCTTTGAATATTGAAGACGATACCAATTTGCGGATTGGCATGCGAAGCATTTTGCAGCTATTCAGCACCGTCGTGAGTAGACTTATTTCCCAAATTGTTTGTTGAAGCCCTAAAACATAGGCATATAAATTTAATTTTGGAAATTTGCTCAACTCACGTCAGCGGTCCAGCTGCGTGGTCGAATTATTTAAACGGAAATGTGATCCAAAGTTTGGCTCACGTACCAAGGATTCCTTACAATTTTATATCATTTTCCCACATATTATATACTCCAAACATATTCATCAGCATACATGTTTAAAATATATATTTTAACTCCTACGTCAAGTTTCAATTCGATATATTAAAATTCAACCAATTTAGAATGAGCCAACGCTTCATATAATAATATATGAATGAGATTTCAACTTTTAGTGATTTCCCCTACTGCAAAATACATTCCTGCATTATCGAATTTTTCCTGATATTTTTTATTTTTATTTATCTTCATCCCAGCTCAAAATATTAAGGATAATCGAAAAATATATATTTTTCGATTTTTTTCGACTTTGGGAAATCGATGGACTGGTAAACTATTTTTATGTTAATCTACATACTTTAATGTACTTATAAAAAAAAAATCAGCCGTATTGTAAATTACTGGAACTTTTTGTCTCAAATTACCCCAACCGACTGACCTATAAGGCTAGTTCCTAAATTCCTATAGACCTTAGGCCTAAGCATAGTGTTTCTTAGGGGCTGAAGCGCGTACCGTACCTTAACGTGTACGAGAAGCTTGATAAACGATTTTAGATTATGCAAGTTCTTATTTTATTTCAATTTGGTTTCAGTATTATTTGGTAATACGCTCACTGTTCAAAATGCAACGACTCGGTCGTTTTTTTACTTTCTCCACCCTATACGTAGTATATGGAGAAAGTATTGTTTTCGTAAAAATGTTCGAATTTGAATTTTCAGTTGAATTATGTGTTTTGGTGCTCCCAGAACCCCCAAAAATTTTTTAGTGCAATTATCTGTGTTGGTGCTCCCTGAAATAAAAATATTTTTAGTGGAATTTTTTGTTTTGGTGCTCCCTGAACCCAAAAAAGTGTTTTTAGAGTGGTGTCTGTCTGTCAGTCTGTCTGTATGTATACACGACCAGAGAGGACACTATTGGTCCGATTTTCATGAAATTTGGTATGCAGGTACTAAACCATAATATCTCCAGGCGTTTTTTTTATTTTTTGGAATTTCTAATTTGTAAGGGTAATTTACCCCTAAAAACCCATAAAAAACGACAAAAATGCAAATTTCTCAAAAACGGCTCTAACGATTTTGATCAAATTTTCAGTATTTATAGTGCTTAAGATGCCAAACAAAATGACACCACCCGCTTTTATCAAAACTTCGGCGTTTTATAATTATGGGGAAATGTTTAAAAACAAACAAGTTTGTGTTGTCAATCTAGCATCGCGGCAGCGGCCGCACGGGGTAGCATCACGGTAGCGAGCACGGTCAGTAATTCAAAGGTCGTGCGATCGAATCCCGCCTGGGACAATAATTTTTTTATACGATTGACGTAGGTAGAATATTATTTTTTGTTTTGTTCTAAAAAGTAGTAAATAAAATGATTAAAAACAATATTATTTTGACTACAGTAAGTTGGGAGAAAGTTTGTGTCAGTTAACTGATACCGTTTATTCTAAATATATGTGATTCAATTTTAAAGTTAATGAAATGTTAAGAAATAATTATGAAATGGGCACTTTCAATGAAACTTTTATTTATTTTTTCTTTCAAAAATCTCTATTTTAACATAATATAATAATAATACGAGTGCTTGAGAAAACCATAACAGGCATTTAAATTTTAACGACATCTTTTAATATTGTCTGTATTTTGAAGTTATATAATTTACGGGTATTAAAGTTCAAGACTGTATGTGATAAAGTACACAAAAACGTATCGAGTAGCCTACTCACCCACAAAGCATGACAAAAGCGACGTTAGGATGAAAATTTGGATCAATCTGCCTGAAACATAAATTCATTTGTTATGTCAAATGATCCGACAGCAAATAGAACCTGAAATAATAGTATTAATATTAGGCTAAGTTACTTTGAATTTGGTTGACAACTGTACACATATCTTGTACGAAGTGACTGCTTTCAAGTTATATTCCGAACTACAACTGTCCCTCAATTCGGTAATATATTCCAATTCAATATTTTTGGTAAATTAATGATGAAAATATTGTTTTTACCACTTTTTCTGGAATCCGGCAAAGCCTTTAATACTAAGTTAGCCCCTGGCTAAGAGTATGAAATAAGTTTTACTTTAAATACTAAACTGGTAACCAGATTTTGACAATATTCGATTAGACATAGTAATAAACGGTACCAGGAACTGGCACATACTTTCTCACAAACACATTTAAATTACTAAACAGATTCACTGTGACTTGTAGGGTGTGGTAGGAGAGTTTTTTTATTAAAGTTGGAGATTAACTAATAAATATTATTATTATTATCTAGAGAGAAAACTATTCGATCGATTACGAAAAAATTTGCACCAAACACGTCAATTAGGTCTTTATAGATGCACGTAAAAAGGTTTTGAAATTTTTTTTAAAACAACCCGCTTTATGGCCATTAACCCCCCAAAATCAGTTATTAATATTATTATTAGCTAAACGAGAATTTTTAGAAAGATGTGGGTTTTTGTGTATGGTAGGGCACATCAAAGGCTACAAATGAGCCAAATTTTATCAAAATCGTTGGAGCCGTTTTTTTATAAAAAAATAATAACTGATTTTTTGGGGATTTTTGGCCAAAAAGAGGGTTGTTTTTCAAAATTGTTCAAAACCCTTTTTCGTGCATCTATACAGGCGTACTGGACATGTCTGGTGCAAATTTGGTTGAAATCGATCGAATACTTTTCTCTCTAGCTTTTTATACTTTTATTAAAGTTGGAGATTAACTAATAAATATTATTATTATTATCTAGAGTGAAAACTATTCTATCGATTTCGAAAAAATTTGCACCAAACACGTCAATTAGGTCTTTATAGATGCACGTAAAAAGGTTTTGAAATTTTTTGAAAAACAACCACTTTTATGGCCAAAAAACCCCCAAAAATCAGTTATTATTATTAGCTAAACGAGAATTTTTAGAAAGATGCGGGTTTTTGTGTATGGTAGGGCACATTAAAGGCTACAAATAAGCCAAATTTTATCAAAATCGTTAGAGCCGTTTTTTTATAAAAAAATAATAACTGTTTTTTTGGGGGTTTTTTGGCCAAAAAGGGGGTTGTTTTTCAAAATTGTTCAAAACCCTTTTTCGTGCATCTATACAGGCGTACTCTGGACATGTCAGGTGCAAATTTGGTTGAAATCGATCCAATAGTTTTCTCTCTAGCTTTGTATACATACAGACACACATACAGACATACATACAGACAGACATTTTGTAAAAACCACTTTTTTGTACTCAGGGGGTCCCGAAACGGAGATTTCCACAAAAATCTCAACATCGATTTTTTTGCGATCACTATACTTTCTCTATACTATAGTATAGTGAGAAAGTAAAAGGAAAGACATTGTCTACAAAATTATGAAAATTTAAGAAAGTGAAGAAGACTTATTTTGTTTATCTTTACTTAAAACATAGGAAAGATACATTCGAAAAAAAACTCGATGCCAATCGATTCACCTTAATAAGTCGGCAGTGTAACTGCAAAAACTGAACATTTATAGGCCCTAAATAGCATAAAACATAAACATTTTCAAAACTTATCAAATAGAAGAATTAAAGAAAGGGTTCCAAGAGCATCCGTGCGGTAATCACGTTTGCCGAGGAAACGAATCTGTTAAACAACTTTAAAACACTCCACTAGTTCCACACAAAAACTACGGAAAATATAATTATTTTGTAATTCCCATTTCACTAAAACCATATTGGGAGGTCGTTAAAAAAATTAATAAAATGCAAACTTAGATTGAAAGTTCAATGTTTTCAAAGTAAATGCGTTTCAAAAGTAAAAATTTAGAACTAAAAAGTTTTGACTTTTCCTGGCCCCCTTATAAAATGGTGACCCTTAAAATATAATATTTTGGTTTTTTGTTTTTGTTTTTATAAACCATCAAAAAACGGTTTTATTCACAAAACTCAGAAAATCTACCAAACAATTTTAATTATTTACACTTTCAAACAATGTCCAACCTGGACAATTTTTCACAAGGTTTCAAACATCTTTAAAAAATTTAGAATTTAAGGTAAATGAAAAAGCGTAGGGCCTAAATCTAAAAAATGTTGAATGGCAATGTAGGTAGAGTGAGATATAAAATTAAAGCGCTCTTAACACTGAACGTTTTTGTATATAAACTTAAAAACCATGCAGTGATAGCATACAAAAATACAAAACCCAAAATTAAATTTGAGGTCGCTATCTTAAAACGGGACCAAGTCAAACTTTTGTTCAACATGTTTACAAACAAAATTTATAAAATTTACCACGCGGCCTATTTTAAAATTTTAAATCTTTTCAAAAACTTCACCAACCTTCAAAATATGCCTTTAAAAAAAACGCATAAATTCTTTAGATTGGATCTAGATGAGTTTCAGTTGATGTCTCCAAATTGATCAATTTCTCGCTTCACGAACCACGTGTGTGTTTTTTTTTTGTGTAATTAACTGTGAGCAAATGCTCTACCAATCATCAATTACAAAATGTAAACATATACAAATACCTAACAGATAAGTGTAGACCTACTAAATTTACTACTGTCTGTCATACAAAGAACTATTTCTAATTTATTCATCAAAAACCATTCATTGGTGATTGTGCAGATGAGGGTTGACCAGAGGTATTGGGAAATTTATATTATATTCTGAAAGTTCACGATAAACTGACTGTAAAAACAAAAAGAATTTTCCTAGGCAATAAACATTATTCATTACGTGTATAAATTGCGAGAAAAAATTAGAGAAAAATACAGGTTAAGCTTAACCATTTTCGCTATGTTTGCAATAAACAAAAACTAAACACTTAATTGACACCAACAAGGTAAATAGCCTAAATAATAAATAAACGAAGCAAAATGAACGAAAAATATGTAAAAATGTTTATAAATTTTACAAAATGAGGATTAATAAAATTTTAACACTAAGACGACTTTGAATGCAATCAAATGAAACAAGAAAACGTAATTGACAACGTTGTCAAATTGAACATTACGTCCATACAAACACTATTAACGTAGGTGGCGTGACATACTTGAGAAAGTACCAAAATACGGAAGAAAAACTACATTTTGTCGGTTATCTGTCAGAATATTTATACATTTTGTTCTATACTGTTGTTTTGTAATAATGACAACCCCTAAAGACATAATACACTGAAGTATTTACTATATTTACTGAATATTTACAGTCTCTAGTCAGTATGTTTCCAGTTTGTAAACATTAAGTTTTTAACGAAACTTTACCCACCGCACAAATAAATTAAATCTTGTTCTTATATTGTAATCAATTACGTTGTTTATTATAACAGAATTGCAACCCCTCAAAAATGGAACTAAACTCTCCAATCGCAATATGTTTTCAGTTTGTAATCATGCCTAAAGTTTTTAGAACTTCTTACTTCCAGAAAAATCAGGCAACACTGTTACATCACCTCAGCGAAATGACTGGCAGTTGCCTATTTTCTGTAATACTTGTTTCACATTGTTAAAATGTCCCACCATTTGTGAAGTATATAGCCCATAGGAAAAAGGAAAGTTTTGTGCTATTCTATTAAACTGATGGTCACCAACATCTCACTAATAACAATTCATTAAACGTAATATGATAAATACATATGCCATTTGAATTTAAGTTTAATATTTTGTACTTATGACATGGTACATTTCTTTATAAAACATGACTATGAACATTCCTATGAAAACATGACTTTCGTTGTCAACTAAGCAGTTAATTGTGTCTAATTTCATACTTACACCTAACGGTATTGCTTTTTCTAATGTTTATATGTATTTAAACTACGTGCAATTTAACACACTTATGTAAGCTGATATATATTAAACTAAGTATAATTTATCCTAATCAACCGCACCTTGAATGTTGTAAACGTGCATAATGGTGAACGTACAAATAAAATACAGCCTTCACTTAATGTAGTGGAACCGAGACTGAATGAATACGGTATTTATATATTGCATAACAAGTTAGTGTAGGCCTACATTGTCATGTCATCGGCGTTCAACGTAACAGTGTCGTCTTTATCAGATCTAGGCGATATCAACTGTTATAAAAGTTACGGATTTTAGTTTCTAGGCCATTGAATGAAATTGGGGAAATAAGAATTGTTTAAATAGAATTCTTAACGTAGTCAAAAAGAGTGCTTGGTAATAAATAAAAATAATATAAAAATGTTCTTGCTCTTATTATTTTTATGTTAATGTTTGTGAAGCTATTTCTGTGGTTTCAGTTTATTTTTAACTAGGGGAGACCCCTGCGTGCTCCGCACGCCAACCCCCAGCGGAACTTTCTAAAATCATATGTTATGTTTTACTTATAATAAAGGTGTAGTATTAATAATAACCTCAAAACTAAGATGGTAAATAATGTTAAATGTTCAAATCAAATTATTTTTTATATTTTATAACAGCAGTTATAATAATGGTTAAAAGAACCAGCAAGGCTCAGGTCTACACTTTAAAACCCTAACCTAAAAGCTAGAAGTACAAAAATAATTGCTTCAAATTTTGAAATCAGCTGTTAATGGAAATATTGGAGCAAACATCTATATTATTTTCTGGTAATTTATTCAATTGGTTGCTATGGTAATAAATGTAAATACATGTGTTGATTTATTATTCTAAGCCTAACCCTAAAATTTTTTATGACTAAATTTACTTATATTGAAATAAAAACAGGTTTTTAACGAAATTAATTGTAGCCTATGTTACTCAGGGATAGTGTAGCTTTTTATTAGTAAAACTATTTTTTCAATCGGTTCAGTAGTGCCAGAGATTACCCATTACATACAAACAAACAAACTTTTCCTCTTTATAATATTAGTATACAGGGTGTTACAAAAATGTGTGATGGGCTATACAGGTCCTGATTCTACATGCAAAAATAAGTCGAAAATGTAGTATAACAATTTTTCGATTTCGGCTTAGTTTAGCCGTAATCCGCGATTTTGTTTTTTTACAAAAACTCACTGTAACTCTGGAAATAAATAAGATATCGAGTTCAAATTTGGAATAAGCATTTTATATGTTACGATTAACAAGTATACCAAACACAAAGAATTTATTTTTATAATTTTCAAAATGGCGGCCGTTACAAATTTTTAACGTGGAATATCTTGAAAACCGTTAACTTTACAAAAAATGTACAAGAGACAAAATATTTTCCTTTTTTAACGACAGACACAATGCTTTTTTTTATTTTCAGTAGGTCAAAGAATAACCGAGTTATCGACAAAAAACTAAAAACATAATTTCTTGGTAATTGTGTATAACAACCAAAATTGATTCATTTTATGTCTCCTTTTCACTCCACATTAACAGCTGATATGCATTTAATCAGCTGTTATAACAAATCCATTGTTGTCCTGTCACATATCTTATTGCTGTGTTTTGTTCACATCCAATTGCTGCTTTGACATTAACGAAACTAGCTCATAATGCCAGTGGATTTTACAAACGCGGAACTAGCTGATATTCACTTAATGTATGGACTGGCAGATTGTAATCGAGCGCTAGCTCGACGTTTGTACTCTGAACGTTTTCCAAATCGCCGACTGCCTAGTGAAAATATGTTCTTAAAAGTGCACGACCGCCTCACACAGTATGGTTCATTTACCGCTCCGCCTTTAGGTCGAGGTAGACCTCGAACAACAAGAACGTTGGATTTGGAAGAAAGAGTGTTGCAAGCTGTTGAAGACGATCCTTCCTCAAGCACAAGAAGAATTGCATCTGCCGAGGGAGCTGACCACTTAACGGTATGGAGGATTTTGAAAAGCAATCTAATTTATCCTTACCATTTCCAACGGGTTCAGGCTCTTTTAGAAGAAGACTACCCAAACAGACTGCATTTTAGTCAACAGATAGAAAATAAATGTACTAGGAGTGCGCAGTTCCTGTCTTCAGTACTTTTTACAGATGAAGCTGGGTTCAATCGAAATGGAATCTTGAACTTCCATAACACCCACCAATGGGCGGACGAAAATCCTCACACAATAGTGCAGTCGAGGTTCCAGCATAACTTTTCATTGAATGTTTGGGTGGGTATTATTGGGGATTATTTTATTGGTCCAGTGTTTTTACCAGCAAGGCTGAATGGACTTACCTATTTGCACTTCCTTCGGAATGATTTAAATGATGCCATGGAAGAAGTGCCCCTAAACACACGTCGAAGCATGTGGTTTATGCACGACGGTGCACCTCCTCATTTCAGAAATGAAGTAAGGACTTACCTGGACCAGCGATTCAGAAATAAGTGGATCGGTCGTGGTGGCCCGATAGCATGGCCAGCAAGATCGCCCGATTTGAATCCAATAGATTTCTTTGTATGGGGATATTTGAAAACAATAGTTTATGCAATGCCTGTAAACAATGTTGAACAGCTGAGGGAGAGAATTGAAGATGCATGTCGGAGGATAAGAGAAATGCCTGGAGTGTTGGAGCGGGTACGAGAGTCAATGGGACGACGTTTACGGCAGTGCGTGGTCGCCAATGGAGGTCACATTGAACACTTGCTATGAAGGGCAAGTGCCTACCTACATGTGGTGTATCCTCTTCATTCCATTGTTTTAAATAACAAATTATTATTTGTTATTTATTTTTAATTTATTAAATGTAATGTAATAATTTATGTAATGTAATTAATTAGTTTCAGTCTAAATTATTAAAATAAACACAGCTTCTTTATTTATGAACCGATTTTATTAATTCATATTTTGATGGATTTTTATTAATAAATACTAAAAATTTAGTTTCTTGCAAAAATTTGATTTAGGTACCGGTTTTCGTGAAATTTGATATTAAAAAAATTCAAATGGCCGCCATTTTGAATTTTGAAAGTTAAAAAAATATTTTTTTTACAAATGTTACTTACTTTAGTGCAAACTACTTTTGCCAAGTTTCGTAAAAATATCTCAAAGGGTTTTTGAAATAATAAATATTTTCCCAAAATACAAAATGGCGGATTACTGCTAATCTAAGCCGAAATAAAAAAATGTTATACTACATTTTCGACTTATTTTTGCATGTAAAATCTGAATCTGCATAGCTCGCTACAAAAATAACTAAACAATTGGTTGTATTTAAAAAAAAAAAAAATGGTTTTAGGCTGATTTTGGTTGTTGTACACAATTACCAAGAAATTATGTTTTTAGTTTTTTGTCGATAACTCGGTTATTCTTTGACCTACTGAAAATACAAAAAAAACATTGTGTCTGTCGTTAAAAAAGGAAAATATTTTGTCTCTTGTAAATTTTTTGTAAAGTTAACGGTTTTCAAGATATTCCACGTTAAAAATTTGTAACGGCCGCCATTTTGAAAATTATAAAAATAAATTCTTTGTGTTTGGTATACTTGTTAATCGTAACATATAAAATGCTTATTCCAAATTTAAACTCGATATCTTATCTATTTCTAGAGTTACAGTGAGTTTTTGTAAAAAAACAAAATGGCGGATTACGGCTAAACTAAGCCGAAATCGAAAAAATGTTATACTACATTTTCGACTTATTTTTGCATGTAGAATCAGGTACTGTATAGCCCATCACACATTTTTGTAACACCCTGTAGATAATCAATCGTTTTTTATTACAGTCGATTTTCTCCTGAACTGATACTAGTGGAATCTCTGTATTAGGCTATACGGAATGACCCACAAAGAGGTTTAAACGTTTGATTTTGTGTAGCTTGCCCATTAATGCATCGATCTTTTTGAAACTTTACACACCCCACAATAGAGGCTTTAAAAGTGTTCCGTGAAAATTTTAGCAGTACAACACTCGCAGAAACAAAATGGTGCTATAATGAAACATTTATTAATTTTCTCCCTCTGTAAATAAATATTTAAATTATTCCTTTACTAGTTTTGTAACAAACATGTAATTATTAAACAAGTGGGACGCCGACGGGCCAGTAAAGACCATATTTTGTGAAATAACAAACAAATTATATGCAAATTATTTATTATGAGTGGCGATCATTCAAATCAATATTTACATTAAATGATTATTTACAATAATATTTACATTTAATGAAAGAGTTTTGAAAACTGATAAAAAATTATGAATTTGAATGTATTAATGAAATTATAATTAATTGATTTATGAATGACAATTAATACAAATTTTCATTACTAGGTGGAGTTTACAAAATTTCTCCTTTCGATATTTTATAGCCCTTATGATTGCCTATCCAACGATATCTATATCACTTCTCTACGACTTGGCATTCATGAGA
>JAGFPH010003393.1:49647-62767 GCA_018207615.1 Philaenus spumarius | reverse complement strand
AAATTCAAAAATGGTGTCAAAGTGAATATACCCCAAAATTTGAAAAAATTTGGGAGTCAATTGGGGGTCTTTACTGGTAATTACTGGTAATTACTGTAGATTTTGATTAGAAAACTTGGGTATAACACAACGAAACACTTAAAACCAAAGTTTAAAATTACTAAAACTGTAATCCATCCACAGCGACACACTGGTAACAACGCTCAACAAATGATTCGTATGCTTTTAAGAAGAAATCCTTCGGTATCAGTAGAATTTCCTCTTCAATTGCGTGCTTTAAATCTTCATCATTGTTGAAGCTGTGGGAATAAACATGCTCCTATAGTTATTCCCATAAAAAAAGAAGTCACACACAGTTTAATCTTGGGATGGCCAATCAAAAAAATTACTTCCACGACCAATCCAACGCCCATTAAGGTTGCCATTTAATAAGTCCTTGACAGAATTTGCGAAATGAGGCGAAGCCCCATCTTGTTGGAATATTGCTTGGTTCATTTCTGGAACCATAAAATGAGGCAAAACATGTTGATTTAAAACTTGTACATACCTAATTCCAGACACTGTACTGTCCGAAATGTCGTACGATAACACCCCGTTTACACTCACAGCCGCCCAAACAGTAATGCCTTTTGATTCGAGTAGAGTCTATTCAAGAATATGGGGATTTTTGGTGTTGTAATAATTACAGTTATGCCTATTCACTGCACCATTGCTGTAGAAAGTGGACTCGTCTGAGAAAACAATTCGAGCATGCCAATCAGGATCTAAACTCATGACGCTCAATGATACGGGAACAAAATTCCACTCTTCTGTCCGGATCATCCTGTTCAATAATGAGCGTTACAACTGCAAAGCAGTAAAAAATCTGGTACCAACTCAAGAAGGTTATTTTTGGAGGGAGAATATTAATAAATTTTTCATTATTCCACCATTTTGTTTCTGAAAGTGTTATAATGCTAAAATGTTCACAGAACAGTTTAAAACCTCTATTGTAGGGTATGTAAAGTTTTAAAAATATAGATGTATTCATGGGCGAGCTATACAAAATCAAACGTAAACCTCTTCGTGGGACACCCTGTATAAAACATTGCTGTCATTCACGCAAAAACTCTCAACTTACAGCTTCCGCACTCCACTCATTCCAATCATCTGTCTGAGTATACAATAATCTGTTGGCTTTTGCCTCGTCGCTGGGGGAGGGAAGCGAGCAGGGAAGCTTTTTTTATTATTTATTTTTATTATATTTATTAACATGTTACACTGTAACCATTCATATAAATAAAAACACAATTTCAAATCCCACTTAGATTATACATGAAAACAAACAAAATATAATGCATCAAAAAACAAAAGAAGAATACTTTTTTAACTTACCGATAACATAAATTATACTTACTTATTAACATACTAAACATATATTATACATACAAAATACTACAGACATAATTTACAACAAAACCTCCATATATTCTAATAATCGTATCGAAAAAAATAGTTTACTTTGAATTTTGAAGGCTAAAGTTGTTTTACACAAATAATGTATGATAATATCGCGTGGGATAGGTCCTTTTTTAAGGATAGCAAAACTGTTTAAAGAATTTTGTGGTATATAGAAAACTTAAGGAGCTGATGGAGAATTATCTAGGAAATAAAGCTAAGCTATTTTAGTGCTCGGTGAAAACATTTTGTTAATACAAAAATACTCCATATTGCTTGGATATAACCTTTCATAAAACAATGCTTAGAGAAAAATACATATAATATGATGAAATAAAAATCAAAACTTAAAACTTCACTATTGAAGACTGCTACAGCTTATTAGCGAATTTCCATAGGAAAAATGAGCTATTGCAGTGGCCCTTATGGTGAGACCCAAGGTCGGGAGTAGCAAATGAGCACCGATCATGGTCCCCAGAACACGTTTTGGGGTGTCAAAAAAATTTATATATATATATATATAGTCTATGTGTTCGCACTCTAGCGGCCGCATTTTAAGTCCGATTTGGTCCAAATTTGGTACACGTGTTGGTTGTCTATGTGGCTCAGACGAGTTCGTTAGCCAAAAAAATCCAACAACCGGAAGTACATTTTTGACCGGAAGTAACTATTTTTTGAGATTTTTACTACGAGAATGAAATTTTTTTAGAGTTTTTTCTAACAATATAAATGTAGGATGTTATTCTGCGCATTTTGTTTTTTTATGCGACCTTATAGCTCGCTTGGTTCCCCCAAAATCGACAAAAACGTAAAATACTATAAAAGTACCCAGTTCAAAGCCAAGTAATGCAAACTCGCGAGGCCACTAGGAGGAAACAAATTCTACTAATATATTGCGTACACACAGACAGCTGTTCAACGCCTTCGTGAGTAGACCTATTTCCCAAATTGTTGGTTGAAACCCTAAAACATAGGCATATAAACTTAATTTTGGAAATTTGCTCAACTCACGTCAGCGGTCCAGCTGCGTGGTCGATTTATTATACAAACTGTTCTACCTTTGTTACAGTAGATTGCAAGTAACTTGACAAAATTCTAAATCCATTATATATAAAATCTTCAAAATATGATTAAAAAAATTGAAAATATAATAAATAGTGGCGTACATATAGTGTGGTATAAATTATAAGGAATAGGCTACACTAATTTAAAATTTGGGAATTATAAACACTATATGTCATTTTCACGATGTTTTTTAAAAATGTTTGTTTGAATTTTAGCAAGTAGTTATATTTATTTTTGATTATTATAGACAATTTTAGATTATAGAAAATTGATTGTTGTCAAATATTTACAGTCCAAAAAAGTATAGAAAATAAAATAATAGTAAACTTAATTACTACCTTCATTTGGTAACTTAATACAAGTATGCCTACGTTGGTGACATGGGGACATGAATTGTTTCAAAGTAAGGCAAAAAAGCATTTCGCCCAAACATCTGACAATCACGCGACTTTTGTGCAAGGAATAACACACTTTTAAAGTTAAAGCAAGGGCATTTAAATTTTTTCTCGTATTCGTATTCAATCTAATATTTTGAGGAATAATTGTTTGAAAGCGTCTAAAGCACGAAGAAAGTAATTTAAATCAAGTACTTCTGTCAGTTACTCTACTGTCAAATACACCTGTGTCAGTTTAGAAAGTGACACTCTAAATGTTGGTTTTTTTGGGTGAAATAAACATGGAAGAAGGTAGACATAATTACTGACATTTAGTGGTCGTCTTTTTTTGTTACAACACAAACTGCTACTGTAAATTAGGTTCAATAATTACAGTCTCACATTTATTACGTTCAAGAAAAAAAACTATTTACTTTTTGCCGGCAATATTTGAACGTTTATATCACTGGTTTTCCTTTACGATGCTTTGCTGTAGGTCCGACGTTGTACTTGTTAGTTCATACTTATTTCATAAATACCACAAGTATATAACATCGTGATAATACTTGTTAATGCTGACGTATTATCAAAATCTCCATACGAAGTGTAATTTGTTTTTATTGAACAGAATATCCTGATGATACATATCTGCCGAAACTACATATACATTTATCTATGTATATAAGAATGAATTGCTGTTCGTTAGTCTCGCTAAAACTCGAGAATGGCTTGGCCGATTTGGCTAATTTTGGTCTTAAAATGTTTGCAGTAGTTCATAGAAGGTTTATACGTAAAGAAAAATTTGAAAAGTTTCCCGAAAAAGTTTCAAATGTGGAAGAAACTCAACAGTCTTTACTGTATGAACTCAAAACCAGCTTACAAAAACAGCTGTTCGTATAAAAAGCTTAGCAACACGTTATGTTTGTTTACAATCATTACCATAGCAACATTACTTAGCAAAAAATTTATAATCACTTTTAATACTCTTCAAAACTAACAGCTTTTTAAGGTTAGATTGAAAAACTATAAACAAACACAAGGAAAAATCAACGAAAAATGCTTACAGAATTATAATTCAACTCAAACATTGGTTACTACATATCTATATAGGCCTACTTAGAGATATGCTGTTTAAAATATTGTTTATATAAAATATATCATAACTATGAATTTTTTAATACTTTTCAAAACATATTTTCGCTATCAATAATAATAATAACAAACAAATTATTTGACACCATGCATAACCATAAACATACACGAGTTTAAACATATTATATTGAAAAATAAACAAACAATCTGAATTAAACTAAATGCCATTAAAATATCACATTCGTAGCTTTATTTTGATATATAATTGTATATTTAAATACTAAACAATATCTTATACTAATTAGACCTATACATTTAAAATTACAAACTCTATTTGAACCAGTTTGTTACATCCTAAATTAACGCGGATGTTACAAAGTGATTCAAATATCTTTTCTACGACCCCCAGCTAATTTAAACCCTCGCTAAGAAAGGGTTAAAAGAAATTCGAAATTTTAGGGCGGTTTGGGGTGGGGGGCAAAGTTACTAAAAATCCCTATAAGTATGAAATGGAATGAAATTTGGTACGTAGCTTCCTTTTAGGCTGTAGGTGCTCGCAACATTGTCAATGAAATTAAGTGAAAGTCAAAATTAGTAAAAACTATAAATTAAAACGATATATTTATAACTTTTTCATGTTAGTAGTTTACAGGAATACGATTTTCAGTGCTTTCCTAAATAGCGTAGCCTTTTTTTCATGACCCCAGTAGGATACGCGCTGGTATTCAACGAACACGTAAAAAGAATACAATTACGTCAAAAAGACTGAAAATACTAACAACCACGGGCAACGCCGTACGGGTCAGCTAGTTCTAAATAGATTTTAGAGAATTTAGTGTTTATAACTTGGAGTTATGGATCTTTGGATAATAAGGTAGCAATAAACGACCAATTTATAAAGTTACAAAAATTATTATGTAACAACAGATGTTTGAATTAATTAGAGTAGTATTCATAAAAACAAAACATTTTCTAAGTGGCGTAATTAGACCTTCTATAATCGCCAGTCAAATTAAAATAGACGTAGGCCTATATATTTCAACTTTTCATGAAATCTTTTCGTAGTTTAAAATTTTCTAACCTATAGTGTAAGAATAATAAAACAGGATACTAGACAAAAATGAAATTAAACAACGATAAAAAACAATGAACTTACCACAAATTTACAATTTGTTAAACATAATATATAGGTCTACATCAGAGTTAAATATGTTTTAGGAATTCTTTTTAATAAAAAAGTTATGGATAAAGTTTTTAGGCGTTCTTGTTATTTGTTTACACGTTATCTAGAACAGCTTTTTTTAACGTCTTCTGTCTTAAATGAAATGCAACAATAAATTAGCTAATTTGTTTGGTGTAACATTTTCTGGGAAAATGGTCATTTAAAAATGGTGTGCCAACCTATTCCAAAATCTTTAAAATTGGTCCTGTGGTCCTCTTGAAAATATTTTAAGTCTCCTTAGCACACACAAATTTTTGCTTTGTATAATATCTAAATGAATTAAGACATTTCTATGTAAACCTGTGTTCCTAATTTGGAAATTTACAAGTGAGACATTGATTTATGAATTTTACTATTGGACCCAGCAATGCTTTCCTTTGCTATATTTAATTTTATGGGTAGTTATTCCATTTCATCCTTTTGACGTAGTAATGTTAGTAGAGTCTAATCCTTAGACTCTAGTAATGTTAGTAGAGTCTAATCCTTAGACTCTAGTAATGTTAACGTCTAAACACTTGTGAGTCGTGGCAATGATATGGATAAACTGTGAATTTTTTATCGAAAGCAGTCGAATAGTTTTTGAGTTTATAGAAGACATAAAAACAAACAGTCATTTTTACATATAGAGATTGCAAAAACACAATAGTAGATTTCTGACAATAACTTAGCGATTCTCAAAAATAGCCTTTATGGAAATCTTTGTTTTACACCTTAAGGTATGATCATCCCCATAGTAGGCTACTCACATTTGCACAGTTATCATTTATTTATAACATAAATTTTGTAAAAATCCAAAAACATCTTTTTATTGTTGGGTATTTGCATAATGTCGTTGACATCTGGCTTGTGCCACTTCCGGGGGGCGGTCTGAACTACCCTTATTTTGGAACAATTAACTGCGGGACTGCAGCACCACCCACTTTAGCCCTCAAGCTGCTTCGGACCCGAGGCTCACTTGTTTGTTTGCGACTTGACCGAAGAAAACAGACTGGTTCAAAAAAAATACTTACCCTCTAATTATATGTATTATAATTGTTTCCTCGTATTTAGAAAGGAGAGTTTCCAAAATGTCTTTCGATCGTTGTGTTTCCGGTAAAAATACTTATATTTTGTTTTGTAGACCTATTAAGTTGTGTTCCATAAATTCCTCAAAAAGGTAAGAGTAAGGTTAGATTGTTTTAATTTATTGAAGTGTAACTTCTTTAGGGGTGGTAGGGCAAATTGACCTGGATCAGTCGAAAAATGAAATGAACTCGCGTACTGTGTATACGTACCATTTTCTCTAGCCATGGTTTCATGTGGTCTCTAGCATGAGACGAGAATTGATAAGGTCCTCTTTCTCCGACTCCAACCGACAGTTGAGAAGAAAGTCGCTTACGTCATAGACAGTATATTTACATGCACGGCGTGTACTGGGTTAATACTTATCATAGGGAACCAATAGTTGTTTGGGTCTTATACAGTGCATTAGCTGTTTTAATATTTATTTAATTTTTGTTGGGGTATTAAAGCTAGTAATTATTGACGAAATCAGCTGTCATATATTTGAATCGTTGTTTATTGTTTTAATTACTTTCAAATTTACTTCAATTACTTTCTTTTGTTTAATCGTCCTTCAAAAGAAACTCCTTAGTGCTACGTCTACAAACAACAAACTATATCTAACTGAGTCTATGCCGTTAGGGATTTTCAACTTGGTAAATGTACAGAGCCTATAATTTAATATTTTACTCAAAGACCTGAATTACATTTTGGAAACAAAAGATCATGCATTTTAATCACAGGTTTACTTAAATCAATGAATTTGATCCCAAATATTTAAAATTTATTTATTTATTAGATTATGAATTAATGGAAATTAATGAATAAAAGATAATATTTAATTTAATTAAGAGAGTTTTTCCTCAATTAAATTCCACATAAGCACTTCCATATCCTGAGATGATAAAATCGTCATCAAATGAAGGCACAATTGTTTCTAGAACCTAAGAAGTTTCACTTTTAACGCACTACAGTCCCACGTATGTTTTTTCTTTCTTCACTAATTAGTATGGCTATGGAATATACGTATATAACATACATTGAAACTATTACTTCTTAGTACAATAAAAAGTCCTCGTAGTTTTTAGATCTTTACAATTATCATAATGGAGCCACTGCAACCACGACTACACAATTTCCATAACTAATAATTCGATAGTGTATTTATATTTGAAACCAGATAAATCTAATTTAAAAAGAGTTCTGTGATATCACTGCAAATTCTTTTTTGTACTCTCTGATCTTATTAATTTGCTACAATACCGTCAAAGTAGCAATTTGTTCTCAAAAGTACAATTTAAATTTGAATTTTGAACGAAACATTTGTCAGATATTTAAAATTAACTAAAAAGGTTAGACAGGCCAAACACAATTAAAAATATTAGAAGACCATTTTGAGAAGGAACATATGAGCATCTGGGGTGTAGGCCTACTAAAGTAAAAAGTTGCTATTTTTATTTAAATGTTTTTCGTTTTCGATAGTTTTCAGAAAGTTGTGTTGTTCAGCAGTTAGGTACTAATTTCTCAGGTACTAATACATATATCAGTTTCATTTTGTTGCTGTTAATTTATCAAACTATACTCCATAAGTGGAAACTAATTAATTCCACATATCGCTATTTTGTAAAGAAAATAAATGTGTCAATTTAAAAAAGTTATTTTAAGCATTCAGTAAACAAATTGCAAAAATGTAAATTTTGTATTAGAATTCATTTTTATTAGTTTTAAAGGATAGGCCTTTAGAAAGTCAAGTCCCGCTGAAGTAAAAAAACTTAACTGTAATAAATCTTACCAATTTTAAGAAAATTGTGCCTGTGTTAATACGTTGAAGAGGGGGGGGGGGGTAGACCCCTTTTAAATGTTTATAACACGAAAACAGTTATTTACAAAAAAAATTACATGAAAATGATGTTTTACAAGTATACCTTCCTATTTAAAAATGAATAAAATTTAATATGGCAGATCCAATATGGCGGGTACAAATTGTAAGCCTACAAAAACTCTTTTTTATTAATTAGATCACTTTATAATTACCGCTTATAACATTATCATGTATCAAATATAATTCAAATTTATCGAAAAACTTTTTGGAAAAAGAATCAAACAGATCTTTTGCATTTGTTCATTTTATTATTTTAAAAATTGAAACAACATTCTGTTTGCAAAAAAATGCCTAATTCGACCTTGCGCTAGAACCTCCTACATCATAACTTTTAACGAGAGGCCTATCTTTAATACTCCATAGATACACATATTGAGGAAAATATAAAAAAAGTGTTACATATTGTTTTCGATTTACATTAATCAAAGGCCAGATGCGTACACATAGAGTTCGTTCATACGGCAAAACGCATCACGCGACGATCGACGCGCCGCGCAGTCCTCCTGCCATCCATTACATACTACCTAGTCTATTAGACGGTTGCCGTTCAGTGTTTCTAACAACGACGTAATTGAGCAAATGGAAGTAAGACCTCCACACAATAGTGATTATAAAACGATGGATGTTACATAAAAAAGGGATTTCACAAGTGTTTAAATTTTCTATAAACAGTACAGTTTAACTCTTCAAGCTCATTTTGACGAACACCGTACGTCAAAGCATGTCTATTCTAACTGTAAAAGAGCGAACTCTGTACGTTCATTAGGGTTTTTACTACATTGTAGTAAACTGTTGCAAAATAATAGTGAGCCAAAGAACAGATAACTAGTCATATCCCGTCTGTTTTAAAAGTGGGCCAACCACTGTTTACTTTAATTCCGCCCTCTTACAACAAAAGTCTGGAAATGAGTTGTGTTCTTTGAGTATAATTTTACGGGTTAAAATAAACAAATGCCAAGAGTCTGAACATACTATAATGTCTTGAAGATATATATATATCTATATATATAAAAGCCAAACACCACTCACTCACTGACTCATCACGATTTCTTAAAAACTACTGAACGGTTTGGGACGAAATTTGGTATGTTGATTCCTCTAGAGCCATAGGTGCTCACTAAGAATTTTTTTTAAAAACTTCGAAAATTTAGGGGGGTTTGGGAGGTCAAAGTTACAAAAAAAAAAAAAAAAAAACCACCGAACGGATTGGATTTAAATTTGGTATGTATCTTCCTCTAGGGCCGTAGGTGCTCGCTGAGAAAGGTTTAAAAAAAAAAATCGAAATTTTAGGGCGGTTTGGGGAGGTCAAAGCTACTAAAAATACCCATAAGAAATACGTAGAATATTTATTGATATATTTTTTGTTGTTGTTAATTTAACTTTGATTTGTCTATCCGTGCAAAGCCGGATCGAGCCAGCTAGTTATATTTGTTATTGAAGTATAATAGAAGATAAACTTGGCAACATGTGGTTGTAGCAATGACAGATAGACTTGGCAACAACGTAACAGGAATTGTGGGTCGAGATGTAGCGATGTAAGATGGAGAATGTTATAAATAAATATTGAGCTTGACTTGTGATAAGTTATACTTGGTAGAATAAACTTAGAACACAAAATCTCACAACTAATACGTTTCTTAACTCAAACAAGTTTCAACGACAAAGTCGCCATCTTCAGTGATGCACGAGCTACAATAGTCAAATTTAGAATGTTGTCAATGTTGTATGGCGATTCAGCAAAATGTTCAATTGTGTATCTGAAGTTTATAAAACAATCTGTAAAAAAATGATTCTGGATAGATACAACTCATACTACAAGCGTCTAAAAATACCACATCGACCAAAGATCGTTGTGTGTGCAAGTAAGTGTAGGTTTACACCATTTGTTTTTTTCTTCCCTTGCGTTACGATTCCGTTTTCTTTTAAAAACGGATGGAAAGGAATAGGTTGTTCGAACTGTCCGTTTTGTCACCCCACAGTCTGTCCGTTAGTGCCACATCGGTTTTGAAAAAAGATCGAGAAAAAATAAAATTCCTTAGAGATAACGAAAATGGATGAATGCAATCGGCACTTGGCAACAACACTACTAATGCCTAGCTGTTGTATCTAATCCTTCCTTCTTTCTGACGGACCCGGTATCCGTTCCAACCGACGAGACGCTTGTTGCGGTAGCTTCCTTCGCGCAAAACGAATGGAAAACGTGAAGGAAACAAAACCGGACAATTTCAACAGGCTCATTGGAATTGATGTGTTGTCAGTGTCCGTTGACCAAAACGCATCGCAACGGAGGGAAAAAACGGATGGTGTAAACCTACAGTTACGCTTCCACAATAAAATACCGCATAATATTTCAACGTACTTCGCAATTGATGTGTCCGCGACGAACCGTAATTTGGTCGAAACAAAAAGATTTCATTACAGCAAAACCTTAAACCGCGACTCGGTGTATCGGCAGAGAATATGATCTGCGCAGAGCAAAAGCTACAAATGATCGAGTAGGCTACGTCACGAATACCTCAATCATCTCTTATTTTTTGTCGGATCTCGATCCTGTACAACCGTAACCCTCCGCAGCACCCCAGCGAGGAGCCGATCCAATGCTTTCTATTCAATCTGATTTTTCGCCACTTCCGAACGTTTGTCGGCAACGTGGATAGAATGAAAGGACAGGAAATGTCACCCTAATGTATTGAAATATTTTTGTTAAAGTAAAGGTGCTGGA
The DNA here is from genome assembly GCA_018207615.1 of Philaenus spumarius. Lineage (NCBI taxonomy): Eukaryota > Metazoa > Arthropoda > Insecta > Hemiptera > Aphrophoridae > Philaenus > Philaenus spumarius. Next base: position 51,932 of record JAGFPH010003393.1, on the reverse strand, counting down.
AAGCGTGCCCTCCTGTCCACCCCTACACGTGGGTTTGCTGGAACACCCCCTACCCAGCCCCTAACATAATTAATCACACATGCTTGTTACTAACAATTTAACACAGAGTTCACTGTTTAGTTAAACGTAAAACAGACGTACCTTATTATAATGTAAGTTGTTATAGTGTTAAGGCTTTCATATAGTGGAGTATGGTTTTATTAAATCTCCTGTAAGATTAATATTTGATAATTAGGTCTAAATAAATTTAACTCTGCAGCTTTTCTTTCTAATGGCTCATTTGCAAAATGTCGTAAATTTTATGCCAGGCAACTAAGGGAAAAAAGGTTCTGCTGTCAATTAATTCGTGAAAAGTTGGAAACGGTTTCAAACGTTTGATTGATTGTGAAAGTAGTTATTTGAAGTTAGCCCACATTTTTCTCTTTCGATGAAGAGTAACGAAATCCTTATATCAGATTGTTTGGTTTTTTGCGAATAATTTGCAAACAACGCATTTCTCATACACAGTTGAAAGTATATAACATTCGTCTAAAGTGGTAACGTATGGTGGTGTTGATTATGGTGCAAGTATCAGAACAGCTTTTGTAGCCCAAACGTGCCAAATAGCATACAATGTTTCTTTCTTAGTGTTATTGTCATTAATTCATTTTTTTTAAACATGTCAATACTTATATTCAAGAAAATTGGTTCACCGAAATTGGAACTTTATTTAACACAGTTGTTATACACGAGTTGTTAATAAAAATCGTGGTAGTCCTGTTCAAGAATACGGGTTTGAAAAGATTTGATACTTTACAATATCCAAAATACCAAACAACTTTATAGTGGTACGTTTCTAATAGTGAACTTTACGTTACAACAGTTGTTAAACATTAAATATTCCAAAAAATGCAATTTATAAAAAAGTTAATAAATTGACGTTTTTGTAACTTTACAAAACGAGGCAGTATTCGATGCAAAATTTGACGGGTTTTAAATTATGCACGGGTGGAATTTACGAGGTTTTTACTCCTCTCAACTTAAATTTGTAAAACCTTCAAATATTCTTTCTAGATGTAAGACGACAAAACCTTATTATCCTGGCCAAAATGTGTATGGCTTCCTTTTTTTTAATATGGGTTACATAGGAATTAATAAATAAAATGAGCTAATCAACTTCTATAAAAGCGAGTGTACGGGCCGTGAGTAACAATATGGTATAGTGCATGGTTATATTGTTTGATTTACAGTATCAGCTGTAATACTTAAACAACTATGTGAACCATTTGGAGTTATGGTTTCAACTTTTAATTTTAGTTTTGTCTTGTTATTGTAGATGTACAACTCATTCGTTATGCCATGTTTGCTTCCTGACATAATGTATCAATAGCACATGTGCTATTGGTCTAAACTGTTGCAGTTTCAATAGATTCACACAAGTTTGAGTTTCTGTTAATTTACAAATATAGGCCAACCGACGATGAAAACTTTAGTGGAATTTAAAGTGTATTTTTGCCTAAATGAATGAAATTATATTTTTGGTATTAAAATCGTTGGTTTAAGTAGCCCTTTGGATAAAAATAATTACCTTTTTGTTTTGTTTTCTAAAGCTTATTACACTATAATATAATACTTATAATTGTACACATTTATCGAGTTAAAAATCAACTGCATAGTTCGGTAGGCCTAGATAGTTTTTTGTTTTAAATAGTATTTTTCAATTATGTGTTCCTCACGTTTATCTAATCTGCACGAGATTTTCTACGGGGCTTACTATCACTTAAATAGAATTTAATTTAAATGTTACAAGGGATAAGATTTGGGCAGCAAATTTCTTTAATATTTTTTGATTTTTTGACTATTAACTTAAACTGTATGAAAAAGTGCTAATTTTTAACCGACTTAAAAAAAAAAGGAGGTTCTATATTCGACGCGTATGTTTTTTTTATGTATGTTCACAGATTTCTCGGAAACGGCTTAACCAATTTGAATAATTTAAATTGTATTCTATTAAGGAAGATCCCGAGGTGGTCCCATATAATTTTTTTTGACATTTGCCAAACCATTTTTCAGAAAAACTGAAAAACGATGTTTATAAGATTGATATCAATATGCATCTTACAGAATCTATATTACATACAACCAAAGACCCACTCACTCACGAATAACAATATCTCAAAAATCATACCACATAGGAACGTAAAATTTGGTACACATATTGCTCATAGGCGCTAAAAGGACTATAAGAAAGGATTTTAAAATATTTGGCCTTTAAGGGTTGAAACAACCCCTATAACAATAAATAA
>JAGFPH010003393.1:35373-49637 GCA_018207615.1 Philaenus spumarius | reverse complement strand
ACAATATTTGGCCTTTAAGGGTTGAAACAACCCCTATAACAATAAATCATGTTTGTTATATATTTCAAAAACCATACCACCTAGGAACGTGAAAAAAAGTTCCTAAACATATTCCTACACTAAAAAGTCAAAAATAAACAAACTTTAAAAAAAAACTAAACCTACTCATGTTTAATTTTAAATTGAAAAATTACTATATTTTCTGCAAAACTATTTGAAGTCGGTGCCAAATCCTAGATGAATTTATACAGAGTAAGAATATTTCGATGATTTTTGTTTGTTTAACTTAACCTTAAAAAAACTTTTGGTTGTGAAGAATAACAAGTTGGTTGCTATGGTAATGGAATACAAATGTGTTCAAGAAACACATGTAGCTTTGTTCCGAATTAGCTGTTTTATCTAATATATGCATTGGAGTGAACTCATAAATTGTCGCTAATTTTAGGTTTTAAAATTAAAGTTTGGAAAAACCTTTCTTAATGTGTGTCTAATGTGTGTAGACGTCTGCTCGTTAATCGGTAAATAGCAAGACAACTAGTTCGCCGAACGTCAAACATTCGGTGCATGCCGCATATATTACACGTAAACAAAAATTAACTAAATCTCATTTTTTTATAAATTCACATTTTTGTAAAAATAAATCATTTTGTATTCTAACTAACATTTTTGTGTGTATTTAAATAATGCCTATAGTAAATCATATAAAACAATTTTACAAAATAATATAGGATATTAAATTCAAAATCATTACATCGACTGGACTTAATTCACGATTGCATTAGAAATAAGTTTTCTTACAAACGCACTCAAAGTATAACTGCAGTGAGACAGCGTAAAATGGATTTTGGATTTTGCCCAATGTTTTGTTAAGAAGTTGTAGTTAACTCAATGTTAAACATTAAAACAAAGTACTGCTCACATTTTAGTACGCATCTAAGAAATAAACGGCTGTAATTTGATTTGGCATCGACTTCAAATAGTTTTGCAGAAAATATAATAAATTTCATTTTAAAATTAAATGTGAAATCGGAATTATATAATTCTTCGTAATAGAATTATTGTTACCAAATGATAAACCAATTAAATTATTTTTCACTTTTTAGTGTCTTTATTGTTATTTTTTGAAGTCGGTTTAGTTTTTGTTTTTAAGTTTGTTTATTGTTTTTGCTTTTCTTGTAATTTTAAAATTTGTATTTCAACAACTTTTGATAGTCTTTAAGGGGAAAGACAAATGTTGACAGTGTATATTTGTAAGTTCAATGACAGTATTTGTTTTTTCTAAAAATTTGGCGAAATTAAAATATTATATTTAAAATGTTGTTACTAAACTTAAATTCAAACATTGCCGGAAAAGAAACTGAGATAGTTACGTCTGATCCTTTTGTCCAGACAAGTGAAACCCAATTGCAGATGGAACCGTAATAATTAACACAAACTGCTTGCCAATGGACTGTCAATATACATAATTTGTACAGTTAATAAGGATGAACGGCGAAATGTTTCTTGCTATTTTTTGGACTACGACACTTTCAAATTACGGTTTCACAACAAGATCTGCTTAGCCCGAACTTCAATAAGATAAAAACAAATTATGTTTTAATTCAAAAAAGAAGATTTAATACCCTTATCGAGCAAGAGAAATAGAATTACTAATTCAAATTGAAGAAAAACTGGCTCCTTGAATTTATCTGAATGGGGCACAATGTCCTGATAGCATCACTAATTTGACTGGGCCTAAGTTAATTACATTAGGTAATTGGGTTGAAATAACATACGACGGAAATGTCCTGATACTCTTTTGTTTCGGTTGTACGAAATTGCTTTTTGATCGTGGGAGTTGAGCCTTGCATCTGTTAGTTTAATTTAAGCTCGAGTTATCCAATTGATGTTCAAACTTGAGGTTATATTTTATTCTACGTGTTTCAAAGATCGTAAAACTCTGCCGCTGTAATAAGTTTGTGAAATTGTACACTGTGTTTAATTTTGTTGGAGTAAATAATTTATTGTAAATTTTCAATGACGTTACAGGGTAATCTGTTTTTTACAAATGCATTGTTACAGAATCCATCACATTTGTAGGTTGAAATTTAATAGATATTTATTTTTTGTATGAACTAATATATTTTTTGTGGTTTCTTTAAAATGGTACGATTTTTTTCAAGTTCCACACATTTCAGTTTATTCACTTAGCTTGGTCACAGAATGGCAACACAAAATGGCATTAATTTAATTGAGCAAATTAATTAAAATCTACTTGATCTTCTAGAATTCATGATTAATCAATTTAGCTGTTTTACTTTAAGGCGCTTTCGTGTCAAAAATTATATCAGATTGTGATAATATTTATTTTCGAGTTAAGAGGAGAGTCACTGTGTGTAAACTTTAGCGTGGATAGACCTGAGGAGGTACACTTATGTTCGATATGTAATAGGCAGAGGTAGAAGCTATTTACCCCTATTATAGCTGTTTGACCGAGGTTCCAAGAATTTAGAATCACTTGGTTTTTTTCAGTAAGGATGAGTATTTAGAATGTTCTAATGGCAGGAATTGGTCAAAATTGTTCAGTTATCGTGTCAGAGCATATGCGTATAAGAAATACTTACTTGATTTACGTAATCTTTAATTGTATGAAATTGTTTTTGACTAATTTCTAATTGTGTATTCAGTTTGGGTTAGCAAATTAATGCTCTTATTTGTACAGGTAAGGCTATATATGACATTTCAAAATGATGGGCACTCTACATGGGTATTTCTTTATATTTTTGTAAATAAACACATTATTATTATTATATTAATTGATACGTTACCTCACTGAAGTAGGCCTACAACAAAAAGCTTTACAGCTGATTTTTATAATCATAAATTTAAAGTTATCAATCTATGTATAATTTTGTTCATTGTTCTCGGAATAATATATGTAAATTAATACTGAACTGATTTAAAACATTTTGCAGTTTGGGTTCTTTCATTTTTGAAACATTTCTGGGTAATGAATTATTTATTAACAATTGCAATCAGAATCTTGGGTGTCACACTCAGAACTTGTGGTCACTAGTTTGTCTTTGACCGTTCAATTTTCTCAGGAACGGATATCTAACCGCAAAACTTGTTCAGCCGTATAGTTTCAGAATAATAGAATTCTAAAAATAGTTTAATACAAATTTGGGGCGTCGAAGTATGGTAACCTTAAAAGTGAATACTTTGTGATACTGTCGAATGGGGAGTAGTTTAAAATGGCTTTATTTAACGATGTCAAAACTACTTTTTTTAGATTTTTGTAATATTTAGTCATCAAGATATTCTCGAGAATGTTAAAAAATTTTGTATGGACTGTAACTAAAAATAAGCAATTGGTGATGTCAAATTAACTGCCATTAAAGAACAAGTAGGCAATTGTATTACAATTTATTCGGATCTCAACGTTTAGAAATGTTTAGAGGTATTGTCACTTTATCTATATAAATAAAAATGTAAATATACGTCTGTTCAAAATCTCAATTCTCCGAAAGTTCTTGACCGATTACTATGAGATTTTTGAACAACATTACATTCGAATACAAGTAGGTCTTTATATACTTTTTTAAACAGTAGTATCTATCGAACATAAAAACCACAAAAATTATACTAAATATTTAACAAAAATGTGAGCGCTATTAAATATGCTGATTTAAATAAAAACCCGAACCACAAAACAAGGAACAAAAACTATAACTAAACAAATAAATTGTAAGTTAAGTTTAATACCTTACCCTTATGTACATTTCGATGACATGGTCATCATCCTCAGAGGGTTTTAACACTACTAAAAAGTAGTGTTAAAAAACTACTACTAAAAACACTACTAAAAAAAACCCTCTGAAGATGATGACCATGTCATCGAAATGTACATAAGGGTAAGGTATTAAACTTAACTTACAATTTATTTGTTTAGTTATAGTTTTTGTTCCTTGTTTTGTGGTTCGGGTTTTTATTTAAATCAGTGTGATTTTGTCGCCACAGTGCTCTTTTATTTGTTTAAGCTATTAAATATGTTTATTGACTATAATAATAACAGTAATCAGCTGTTTGCTATAGTATTTCCATTAACACCGATTTACAACTTCGAAACAATTATTTGCATTTCTGACTCTTAGGTTAGGTTTTTGTAAAGAGTGAAATCTGTTGGACGTAAAAACAATACAAACTATAGGCCTAATAAATATTGTATGGAAAAGGGAGCGTCATAATAAACAATTATTAAATATGTTTAGTGTTTTTACAGCAATCAGCTGTTTGCTCAAATATTTAACATGTGATTTCAAAATTTGAAACAATTATTTATGTGTGTAACTTTTAGGTAGAGTTTTGTATAAGTATAGACCTGTTCATTGCTGATTTTTTAACCTTTATTATAAACTGATGGTATAAAATATTCGAAATAATTTGATTTGGACATTTAATATTATTTACCTTCTTATCTTTGAGAGTATTATTAATCCTAACCTTTTTTGTAAAGAAAATATAACATATATATGTGGATAGAAGTGTCCAACGGGGTTGGCGTGCGGAGCACGCAGGGGTATCCCCTAGTAAGTAAATACAAATCTATCTATGTTCTTTAAAACCATGAAAGATGTCGGAGCCATATTTGGCAAACGTTACTCTTTTAAATCAAAAACAAAACCCTAGACATAACATTTAACTTAATAGTTTTTTCTAAAAATATTTGTCGAGGCCCTCGGTCAAAGGTTATATAATAACAGCCCTCATTACATGCTCAACCGACAACAATCCATTAAAGTATTAGAGTAATAAGGGTTAACAATGGTCTGGGCTTTTTGATCAGCGGCTCTTAAAGCATTGTAATAATACTATTATGTTTGATTTGAATAAGTGAGCTACAACACAACTAATATTTTCAATCTTTGGAAAATTTTTTTTCCAAATTCTTCTGTTTACAAAACGATGTATGTTTTACTGTAATTATAATGTGATCAATTTTAATGTGTTTTTTTTTGTTGTATATTCAAACTTTTAAAAATATCTTTTGGTTATATTATATATATTTACTCCAACAAAAATAACCCCGCTCAAATATCCAAAGGAGCAAAGTTGAATGGTTTCTGATTTTGTTTCAAAGCTTTAAATATTGTAAATAACGAAAGTTGTTTTAACATAATCCGAACGACAGCAAGTAGTTGATGGTTAGAAATGTATCAAATTAGGCGATTCACTAAATCATTGCGCCTCTTTCCTTCTTTTAATATTGTTTCAACATTTAGATGATCCTAGATTTGTTTTAAAATCTATACTATTATATTAAAATCTAATCGTCTCTGTCTGTGTTACTCAATCACGCAAAAACTACTGGATGGATTTGAATGAAATTTGGCACACATATAGATCATGACCTGAAATGATACATAGGCTAGAATTCATTTAGATTTAAGGGTTGAAACAACCACTAAAACAATAAATATTTATTATTATACTTCCATTAAGACTAGAGAGTTGGAAATTTTTACATTTATTTCTTACAAGATATATATATATATATAAAGTAAACCATATTTGTATTTTTTAGTGTATTGCTAAGGGGTGAAAATCTAACAACCCCTAAAACAATACAAATTAATTATTATAATTCTCATTAAGCTAGAGAGTTGGAAATTGGTACATTTATATTTCTTACAATACATATATACTATGTAAATCATAGTTTCATTTTATAGCGTGCTGCTAAGAGGTGAAAATGTAATTACAAAACCTAAAACAATAAACATTTATTAACTCTGGACCGTGTGCGAAGCCTGCTAATTACTTATTAAAACAGATTAGACCTGGCAAAATGATTTAAAAAACTAAATCTGAATCACAATATAATTAAATTAATTGTAAAAATTTAGGCATATAAATTTCCTAATTATTTCTGTACCTACATATTTCGGGTATCATTTTAAACGTGGGTTAAACCACTTTGTGACAATTTTATGAGAATAGTAAGGTTATAAAACACGAGAAAAGAAGAAATAATTAACAAAAAATAACCTTTACTATGTGCATTTACAAAATATATTTAGGGATCGGTTTCAGTTTACTATGTTTCCTTTTATTTTTATTTCATGGGATACTTATTGCATTATTTCATCACTTTACGACTTGTACGAAGCTAAATACTAAATAGTTTCACCTTTTTTATTTATTACATATTTTTATACATAAATTATTATTTCCTAATCTAAATTTACAAATTATTAATACAAAAACAATCGATTTTTTAATGTGAATGTAGATACATTCTGTCACATTACATTTGATGTGTTACTTGATGTTTCCAGTTATTCTGACAATATTTATAATCGCAATGAGCATGCCATAAATTACATATTTTACTTGTTCGTGTATTATTGCTATGTACGAGGGCTCCTAAATTATTCACTTAGTCTATTAATTAAAATTGTAAGTCTCCTGGAAATATCCGTCAAGTTTTAATTGAGTGAATCAAATAGTGATCTTACGAGCGGTTTTAAAAAATATGTTCGAAATATCGAGGTTTTGCGTTTTTCACTGCAGTTCTTACATTCAAATGAAGGTTTTTTTCTGTAAAAATAAACATTACTGTTTACATGAACTTGATTTGAGGGAAAGAATTGTTATCAGATTATATACTATTGTAGTTATGACCACTCCGTACATCTAAGAACTAACTGTTGAAAAGAGGTTCCGAAATTTTTTTCTCAAGGCAAAGTTAGTCACAATAATACTCCTTGTCACGTAAGGAAGCCTTAATGAATATTATTGGTACTACACATTACACGCTAGGCAACAACTATATGTCATTTTGTCAAACACTTGGAATCAATAACTGCTATTTTATACAAACGATTTTAACCGATCAGTTTGGTGCACAACTTTGAAGCCTTAATCTTCTTTACCCTCACTCATACGCGAAATTACTTTTGTACACATTTTTATTTAAAGTTGAACTCCACACAAGGGATTTGTTTCAATTAACCTACTGATAATTTTTTTTTAATTTTTGTCATCAATGTGAAAACTGACATAATCTTCAAAACTCATTTAGGTTTATAATTTTAGGACAACATAGGATCAGATTTTTAGTTTCTATAACCCTAGATTTTTAAATATATTTTTACTACAGGAGTAAAACATCTGTGAAAATTATAGTTGTACGCATTTATCAAAACACGACACACCATTTTACTGATTTACTAACACTGTATTATATTGGGACAATCGTACTGTATTCTCCTTTATTATTTAATTCAGTACTCAAATTGCATATGCGACGCCTTCAAAAGGGAGACTGATGACAGTATTTCCCGACAGGGTCGCCCTAGTTCTAAGTCACCAATACAAAATTAATTAATTATAACCATAAAATACAGAGAGAATAATAACAGTAAACAATAAATCAAGAAAAAAACATCAGTTAAGATACAATCTACAGCTTATATATTTTTTAAATAATATAAATCTTGCTAAACAAATTTGGATAAAATGACAAGATATGCTTACTATTACTTTAACTTCAGTTCAGTTATTAGAACGTAAAAAATACCCTTAAACAACTGTCCAAATATAATTTTTTAAAATTTTATTACTTAGGCAACCCCCCCCCCCTCCCCGGTTGAGAGGCGTTCTTAGCGGTAGGCCTACTCGAGTTGAACAACACTGAATATGTACAATGCTGTACATATCAGAACTCACAAATAAATACGATTCAAAAATACCTACTCTTAGAATGGTTTTGAGACAGTTCAATAAAGTATAACAAGATTAAGCCTTATTCCAAGTATAACTTAATTGTAAGCGCAAAATATTCTGCATTGTTTTGTTTTGTATTTAGATTTTATCTTATACAATATAAGATTTTGGTAGGGTGATAGGATTGTTTATTAGATTTTAAGTTATATTTTAAATTCTCTGAATTTATTTGAAAATTTTGTTTTTGTTTATTTGCCAACTAACTTTAGAATTTTTGTTAATTATTCGTATTTTATATTAATTATAGTAAAATATTTATTATTATTAAAATTTGAACTTATGAGACTAGTACCGGTAATATGATATTTTCACTGGAATTAATACAAACAGGTTGCAGGTTATTTTTATCATAAACAAAGTAATAAAGTCACCACCCTCGTACACGCAATTTTTTAAAGTTTAAGAAATTGAAATACTTAACCTCAATCGGAAGTTAAAAATCTCGTTTATCTTTTAAAAAGTTTTTAAACTTCCTACTTAAAGTGTTTAATATATTCCATTTATGAAAAAGCTGCCCTTAATCCATACAACATAATAAATGCAGACTTTCATAATAAATCTAGCATCATTTTACTTCCAAATTGTTTAAAATGACAAACGGTAGTAAGTTGAATCAAACTTACGGTAGTAAGTTAAAATGTCATTCCTAGTCAAATCTGAGGTTATTACTCAGACATTTTACGCTTTACCATTCATTGTTATTAACGTAGTTGTTCATTGCGGTAGCTAAACGTGCACACTATTTTCATATATTTAAATTCTTGAACATAGAATACCTTCGCATTTACAAATAACATACATTAAAATAAATCTTTCAGATACAATTAACCTCAAGATGTATTTAAGATGCATCTTCGGAATCTCCATATTGAATTCGGTAACAGCCGGTCCAACCCGGGAGCCAGCAACCTTACAATTAGAATGTTTTGGCGAATGCTACGGTCGGCAGAGCAGTTTAAACCTATCACAGTAATTATGCTAATATTAGACATTTTGTATATCTCGCAGGAAATGATAGTACCTTCAATTATTTTAAATATTTTCAACACGAATTAGAATCATTTGAATATCGCCCGAAGAGATCCTCGAGAGATCATATCTCTTCATTACAGGGATCATGGGAATAATTTGAAGGCAAATTACCAGTTGGGAAAAGACTCCGAGTTTTTACCCGGGAAAAAAATTTCTTCGGAACTGGAAGTGCGGCCGAATTATCCGAAACACGAATCTCCGTGTAATTTTACGTTTTATCCCTCCGCATACGTCGCGCTCGATGTATATAATCAGATGGTTTTAAAGGTAAATCACAAATTGTTACAGAAACGGAGAATATCGCTCGCGGCCGTCCGCGCTTCTGCTAACGTCGTATTACGGATATTATTTTAGAAAAAGGACGCGTTTTGTTTGAGATTTATTCAAAATTGTAGCGATACATGCGGCTATCGGTAATATCCTGATTATATGTCGGTAACCGATAATTTCTCCCGGAGTTCCTGGTCCTTCCTTTCTAGTCTAGGCTACGTACCTCGTGTTTGAGCAGAGAGGAGTGTCTGTCCACTGTTATTTTAACCTAACCTCAAACCTGTCAATTAGCAGTACGCTTCTTAGCACACGGTAGTTGCTGCTACGTACGTTGTACCGATCCAACATTTACTTTGTCGGACACTTCGGCAAGGAATGTAGCGCATAATGAGAATAATGAATTACTCAATTCCTTTTAATTTATTCTATTTTATTTTGGTCTTAAACTTTTTTTTACATTTCTTAACTTTGACTTCTTATAAACTACTAGGCTAAACAAATAAAAGAGCCTGTGGCGACAAAAGCACACTGATTTGAATAAAAACCCCGAACCACAAAACAAGGAACAAAAGCAATAACTAAACAACTAAATTGTAAGTAATGTTTAATACATTATGTACATTTTGATGACATGGTCATCATCCACAGACGGTTTTAAAATATACCACTTTTTTTAGCTTATTATAAGCAGTATTTATCCTGTAATAATTTTAAATGCTGTAATTTTTTGTTTATTTAGTTAATTTTTATAATAACTGTGTGTTTGATTTTGAACAATTCGAACTAATCACATATTTACTCAATCCATGATTCAGCTGGTATATAAACTGATTGTAATTATGAGTTCAACATAATTATTTTGTGCTTTGGTATAAAAACTCAAATGCACTGCACATTACAAGAATAAAAAATATTTTATTAAATTTCAAATTACATAAGTAATATTCATAATGGTCTTAATTGGTAGGACGTAAAGAAAAAAAATTGGCCCTATTGAAGTGAGATTGGTCACACTGCCGGTCAGCTAAACGCTGCGATTGCCTCATTGTTATAATTTGGGAATCTTATTTTCTAGCTAGAAAGAGCATTCACCGTACAACGTACTTGGTTTGTTAATAATGAGCAAAGTATGTCTATTTAGTGCTATTTTTTTAATATTTTGATTTTTGTAGGCAAGTCGCAAACCCCATGATATAGGCTCGCGAAACTCTGAAATACATAACTGAAATCGTTTTTTGATCTGTACTTGCTCGTGTTTATATTTTCCTCAGACATTATTAAATTTCAAAGCAATTAAATAAAACTCGACACGCGTCTATAGTTCCGTACATCCAATTGACAACAATTAATAACTAAAACACATCAACGCTTTGTCACTTAAACTAACTAACTAACAATCTAACAAATAACAATAACCTTTGAAGTAATATCGTACATTAAATAAAAGGGCCATTGTATTCTAAATTAGATGTACAAGATTATGTATCCGATTCAACATAGGCAAACAGCTCGGTATTCATAAAAAGTTACCATCACAAGTTCCTATTACCGGGGCTTTGGAGGACATTGTGTCTTTTATATTAGAAATATTTAAGGCAACAAATTCAATTTGTGCAACAATGTTAGATGCAAGCAAGGCTTTTGACATAGTGTCTCACAATACTTTACTAAGTCAACTTGGTTACTACTCAGGAGGATGAGATGCCTTTAATTGAATCTTATTTATCTGATAGGATGCAAATATTTAAATGGGAGCACAAAGATCAGATTTTATTATTATTAGTTATTAGGACATTTGCCTTCAGTTGTGTATTAAAAAAATCAATACACAACGTTTCAAGAATATAAATCAACTCCCGTTATTAAGTGACTAACAACTAAGGGAACATAAAGCTAAAATATACCACTAACCTTAACCATATACATAGTACACCTCAGAGCTGAAACTGAGAAGTCAAAAAATTAAATAAATGATAACTTAAAACTGAAAAAAGAATGTTTCAAGAGGTGTACCTGACGGATCTATCTTTGAACTATTTTTGTTCTTATTGTATATTAATTATATGCGTAGTTTCATACCTGGTAGATGTGTATGTTGATGACGGTATTTAATTTCTGACAAATATATTATAAATGTAGAGAATGGAGTCGAGAAAATGCTCTGAGAGATCTGATCTCTGGTGTAACTGTTAAAATGTCATTATGAACAGGAGAAAAAAATCACTTTTGGTTTTGGCAAGGTAGAGAATCAATCTGTCAAACTTACTAGCGTACATTTAGATTCAAAACAATAGGCAGGGAGAACCATACAAATTAGTCTGTGCACAAGAATTAAATTTTTTATTAGAAAGTTAAACATGTATGCCAGACTGGATTTGGTGATGCATGGATACTTCGCCTATTCCATGCTCATATTTTATGTGTAGTAACTTTTGTGGACAAACTCCTAAGAACAATAGTTTAGGAGTATAAGGCCATCTCTGATCGTGAATCTTGGAGGCATCACTTTGTTGAGTTTGGTATACTTACTGTGCCATGTTTGTTTATCTTGCACTCATTATTAAATGTAAAAGGAAAATTGTTTACTCGTAGTAAAAGAAGTAATATACAGGGTGATTTTTTTAAATGGGCCACCATTGGCATCTCAGAAACTATAAAAGTTACAACAATCTTTAAATGGGGGACCTTCCCTACTTTTTCCCTTACACTAAAAATACAATATTAACATTTCCAAAAACTCCGCCATTTTTTAAATATGGCGGCCAACTTAAATTTTTCAAATGGAAACCCATATTTTTTATGATGAATTTCGATTGGGAACAAAAATTTAAGACATTTTTATTCTTTTGTATTTTTTCCTAAACCCAACCGTTTATGAGATACAGCCTCTCAAAAATTTTCTATTTTATGTGATTTTTTTAATTGGGATCTCAGAAAGTATTAATTTTACAGCAAACTTTAAATGGGAAATCTTTCCTTGTTTTATGAGAAATTAAAAAATATGTAGTTAAATTATTTCTAAATGGCCGCCATTTTCCAACATGGCAGTCAACTTTGAAATTTCTAATGGAAACCCCTATTTTTATAACGGATTTGGAGTTAACATCAATTTTAAGACGTTTTTATTCTTGGTGTTTTTTTTTATAAACTTAACCGTTTAACCGCTAGGAGCGCTGAAAGTTTCGCACAATTCACAGTGGTTGCGTTAGCGATTTTTTAACAGTAATTTAAGTAGGTTTTTTGTATGAAATAAAGTATTTGTCAAATTGCAACAGCTTTTTAACATTCCATTGTACAAGATATTGCACTTTGAGTTAAATTTTATTGTTTGGAAATAAATGGTAAAACATGCCTCTAATAATTGTTGAAGAGTTTCTGAAAATTTCAGCGCTCCTAGCGGTTAAACGGTTAAGTTTATAAAAAAATACCAAGAATAAAAACGCCTTAAAATTGCATGTAAACTCCAAATCCGTTATAAAAAATAGGGGTTTCCATTAGAAATTTCAAAGTTGATTGCCATATTGGAAAATGGCGGCCATTTAGAAATATTTTAACTACATATTTTTTAATTTCTCATAAAAAAAGGAAAGATTTCCCATTTAAAGTTTGCTGTAAAATTAATACTTTCTGAGATCCCAATGGTGGCCCAATTAAAAAAATCACATAAAATAGAAAATGTTTGAGAGGCTGTATGAATAAACTGTTGGGTTTAGGAAAAAATACAAAAGAATAAAAATGTCTTAAATTTGTGTCCCCAATCGAAATTCATCATAAAAAATATGGGTTTCCATTTGAAAAAATTAAGTTGGCCGCCATATTGGAAAAATGGCGGAGTTTTTGGAAATGTTAATGTTGTATTTTTAGTGTAAGGGAAAAAGTGGGGAAGGTCCCCCATTTAAAGATTGTTGTAACTTTTATAGTTTCTGAGATGCCAATGGTGGCCCATTTAAAAAAATCACCCTGTACATACACTAGCTGGCCTGATCTGGCTTTGCACGGATAGACAAATCAAAGTTAAATGTATATTAACTAAAAATATATCAATAAATATATTATACTATGTATTTCTTATGGGGATTTTTAGTAACTTTGACCTCACCAAACCCCCTCTAAAATTTAAAATGTTTTGAAAACCTTTCCTAGCGAGCACCTACTGCCCTAGAGGAAGATACATACCAAATTTGATTCCAATCTGTTCTGTGGTTTTTGAAATTTCGTGATGAGTGAGTCAGTGAGTGGTACTTGGATACAAGAAATAATACTTTAATTTAAGCAGACTACGTTAGGCTAAGCAAATCTTAGCAAAGTAATACAGATCTCTTGACGATTATCGTTGACGAAATAGTTTATCATTAAGTGCAAGAGCAGTAATTGATAAGAAATTCAAATTAGGAATTGAAATTGGTAAAAAAAACATGTTATAGCATTGAAAATTGTGGATCGGGCAATTATATTAATATTATGAATGGTATTAATAATTTTACGATTGAACGTTATATCCTGTGAACCTTCATAATCCTATGTTAGGCTAATAATGTCTGTTTCAAGCAATTATTCAATTACTGTTAAAATCTTATTTTTATTATTAAATACACCCGAAAAGCTTAAAAACTATTCAAAATTATATTTAAAAATAAAGCTTAACAACTTTTGTTTCTGAATACTTTTATTCCGTGTACAAGTTTATGGGCCGTGAATACTTAAAATTCATTCCTGAGTGTAAGTGGAAACATGTGTTAAAGTTTGTTTACATTAACAAGTTTAAATATTTGTATGCTTTGTTTAATGTTTTTAAAATAATAATGTTTCTTACTTTTGATAGTCTTTGTGTTGTGCTAAAATTAATTTACGTAATAATGATTGTTAATAGTTTTAACGATGTTTGTGCTCAAAACAAATGTATGTTAAATTTTAATAGTAATAATGTTTTTGAGATTATTGGTAATTGTTAATATTACAATTGAATGATAATTTTATGTTTATCTTTGACGTGTATTATACAATTATGTTATGTTATCCAGATAAACCTATATACAGGGTGGTCCATATGTATGGGAACACCTCAATAAATTGGAAATTGTTATAGATGTAATACTGTAACTTTCAGGATAAGTTATTGGTCAAATACTCTACCTTTTGTCAGACAACTGAATTTCAACCCCTTCTCAGGGGGTGGCCAAGGGGTTGTAACTCAA